>MBAC02000620.1:0-15839 GCA_001712635.2 Nothophytophthora sp. Chile5
ATGGACGCGGTATTAACCGAACTACGTCTCACGCCCAAGCTCAAGCTGGAGCTGGTGCTGAAGTACACGCAGACCGACCATTACGACCGCTTCCCGAGGGCTGTGGAGCTCTGGGAACTCGCTCTTCGCTCAGTTTTACAACGAGAGCAAGCGCTTCGCTCTCTGCGGCGGTTTGAGCTGTTGGCGAGTGACCCACGACGTCACTTCCGATCGCTTTCGACCCAGCGACTGCGCGAAGAGAAGCAGCGGGATCTGCTCTTCTCGAAGCTCAACCAGGCCTCCGAAGCGTGTACACACGTGATCCAACAGCTCACTCAGCTGGCTGGAGACACGGTGTATCTGAATGATCGCATCTACTCGGACAAGATGAAGAAGGACTACACGGAACTGCTGTACGAGGTGGAACAGGAGCGTCTGCAGATCATTTACCAAGGCGTGCGACCTCACGTGGCCTCGGCAGTCGAAGAGGAAGGCGAGACACGCGAAGAGGATGAAGAAGCGAGCAGCCGACCGGCTCCAGGCCGCACGGTGGTTAGTGTCCGCGTTCCGACGATTTCGCCGCTTTTACTCCCTCGCCCGCCTCCCAAACGGGTTTCAACGAGTAAAACCACTCAGTCGACGAGTAAAAGCTTTCGAGAAGCGAATCAGCCGGAACTCACAGTCGAAGGAGAGACGACAGAGCCCACGGACTTGCGGTATCGCCTCACCACGGATCGAGAATCCATCTTTGTCGCTGTACGAGACCTTGATACGATCAAGCGAGGCGGTCCGAAGGTTCTGGAAGCTGAACTGCCGCTCAGAAGAGCATCCACAGTGGCAGAACAAGTCCAGAAGCAGCGGCAAGCCGAGCTGCAAGCTTTAGCGAGGCAACACGAGGCGGAAGTCTCGCTGTCTTCCCCCCATACTGGAGAGAACAACAACAGCAAGCTGGACATGCAGACGCCCCGTATTCCTGAAAAGGCCTTGAAAAAGCGCGTTTCGTCGCTTCAAGAGCTGTTTAAACAGCTTTTAACGCGGCCAAAGAGCTGATCCAGGCGAGGCGTTCAAGGCGATCGAGGGAAACGCACGTGACCGGCGAAAGGCTCTCGGCTCTGGGGGTGAGCAGCGACTGCCAGACGCCCCAGCTGCGTCTCCACCAGCTCCAGATTGTGCTCGTACGCTTCGCCTCGCCGCGCGAACCAGTCCAGGAAGCGCGTACTGAGCTCCACGTGGTGCTGCAGTTCCTCGCACCGCTCTTGCAAGGCCACGACGCTCGCCGAGAGCGTCTTGTGCTCTTGATCTGCCGCTTTCGTCGTCAGTTGGCGACCTAAAGCTGTCACTTGCGTCTGCATCTCCACGCGAGACGCTTTCTCGTCCAACAAACGCTGTAAAAGCACATCAAACAAGTACAAACAGTCAGAGGAAGCGATAAAAACACCCTGGAGACTGAATGCAAATACCTGGACGTGGCGCTGCTGGCGGGTAAACTGGTCGGCCAAGGCTCCGAGACTCGAGTGGAACTTGGCCGACAGAGTGCGTAGAGTGGTCTCCCGAGTCGTCGAGGTCGTCGAGAGCTCCGTCAGCGTCTTCTGAAGCTGTTCCAGTGCGTCATCCACCTGCTGGATACGTGGAGCCTCCACAAGACGATGCCGCTTTTCCGTGTGCTCGAGTGATTGCTGCAACTCGTCGGTTTGTTGTTTGAGCTCTTGTAAAGCGTCCTGATGCCTGGCGCGATGTGAATCCAAGCGCGTCGTAGTGAACTCCAGTGTTTGCTGTCGAGTTTGCACTGCTGCGATGTCGGTCGAGAGCTGCGTGGCCAGAGGAGCGAAGCCGTGGATCTGGAGCAGCACACCGTCCAGTCGAGAGGCCTCCGACTTGTCCATCTTGGCGGATAGACGACGGTCCGCCGTCTCCAGTCGGTCTTGCAGGAGACTCAGCTCGCTCTGTAAGCTGTCCCCCAATGTCCATTAGTGTCTTACCTCATTCCTGATACTCAGTTCAAGTCAACGCACCTGTGAACCACCTGGACACTGGCAGTCTCCGCTCGAAGCTCCTGGCCCAATTGCACCGTGTTCCTCTCACTCTCAGCCCTCCAATCCCGGAGTTCCTGCTGTTCCACTTTGCTACAGAGCTCGTGTTGCATCCGACTCCGTTGCTGCTGAGCCGCAGCTTGCTCTGTACGTTGCGTGGCCAACTCGCCTTCGAGGTGCAGCAGTCGAGCGCATAAGGGCGAGACGATGGCGTGCAGAGCGTCGGAGTCCTGGAGAGTCTGGCGTTGCGTGTCTTGCAGGTCGCGTAACATCTCCTGCAGCTTCTGGATCTGTCTGGCTTGAGTATTAAGCACGGCTACCAGACGCTGGTACGGAACCTCGGCCGCCTGCGCATTGAAGAGGTCGGCAACCTGCAGGGAAGGCGAGGAAGCGGCGTGGTCGTCGCGGGGGAGCGGCATGCTGGAGGAATGGCTGGCAGGTCGCGATAACTGACGAAGAAAAAAAGTATCTTTCCAAGGGAGACAGTTCGTGCTTGTTCCAGCAAAGTTACTGTAACAAGCGGTTACTTTTCTCGATTTGAATGTTACATTACATTTAGTTGGCACAGTCCACTTCATTTGACTAAAAGATAGACGGCACTTTTGCAAAACTCGCTTGAAGTGGCGGTGATATTTATACCAGGACGCTGTTTGAACGGCACCATTTGCACCTCGAATGCGATCGAACATGGTCCACCGAAAACTAAATTAAGGTTCGCAATTTTGCACCTTGCCACGATTTCGACGGAACTCGGTGATGAGTGCATATGGAGATGCTTTCTGTCGTGGATCTGCACAGTCTGTCGAAGAATAGAGAAGAGGTGCTCTATTTTTTTTTCAAGCGATCTTTTTCAGATCTTTTCCTTCGAAAGAAAGCAAGCAAGCAGTGTTCATGCTCTTTACTGTGCTTCTTCGATAGTGAAGGTAAAACAACTGGGCGAGTGAACTTCCCATCGTCGCCATCGATCACACTAGTGTTCCAGTCGACTTAATAAGCCGCGCCATCTGCGGCTTTGGACATCAGCGGAGCTGTCCACTTGTTTCCATCTGCGTCTGCGGGAGAAGCGAATGCACGGGCCAACTGTCTGCTCGCCGGATTATTCGTGGAGTGGTCGCTGCTGCAGTTGAGACCAGGAGCTCCAAACGCATGCTCAGCCGTCAGCTCCACGCAGCGGATCCCTATGCAACGTGACACCTGAGTTTGAAAAATCTACAGAAAAACACAAGCCGAGAATAGTGGAAGCAAATTGTCGAAATCGCTATGCTTAAAGTATGGAGAGGTGACTGGCCAGCTGGGAGGATTGCGTGAGCTGGTTCTTTTCCGGCGACAGGCCAGCCGTCAGCCATCAGCACCAAGCGCCAGCGTGATGCGAGCAGCTCCTGCACTGGAATGTAGCTACCTGCCTCAGGTCACCGCCGATCTCACGATGGCGAGCTGGTGAGCGAGACCTGCTGCGTTAGCGATTCCACAAAGATATACTGCGATTAGATGCGGCGTGTACATTTTTGGGATACATTCTTTTTTATTTTTGTCCACGCCCCCGACGACTTATTTGAAATATGCTGGGCTGTGAATCTTTTGGTGCCCTTTAACGAAATGGCTACACTGCAGACCCACTTCCAACCTTCAAGTTTTATGCAAAGTTGAGGTGGGACTCAGTGGTAACGGCCACAAACGTGCAAAGTTTGAAATCCAGTCCGAAATCACAGTTTGGGGAGTGGCTGTCTGACGCGCCGAAATTTTCTGATCTGGCGTCGAAATCCCCAAGACGGCAGCTCCGAATAGAGGCTCTGAAACGAGCAATCCCTTTCGTCTGGACGGAAGCCGGCGGTCTTGCCCACCCAATTTCGTTCGCATCTTCAGGCGAGGGAGGATTCCAAGTCGTTTAAATCGTCCAAATCGCAGCAGCGTTTTGTGGTCGCGGAGGACTATCGTATCGGCCAGAATAGTTTTGCATAATGCATATTTGCGAGGAAAAGAAGCGGGTCCGTCTGGTATCAAGCGATACACTAGACAGGGTATCCCAGCCGCTTGCAATAAACGCAAGAGCAGTGCAACGACACACCTCGCTTGGTCTAACCGAAGCAATCCACCACCTGCGTGTCACTGGCTCGGCTGGTGCAAATTGCACGTTGCAACAGTCCAACCGCCACAACGTGTGGCAAACGCCAGACTGGGACGAGGATGCGGTGCAAAAGTTCAAGTTGGCGGCTAGGGGTTTTCATCTTCTCAGCTGTGATTGGCTCTGAAGTTCTGTTTTCGTTTGCATTTCAGCCAACCCAACACCTCTATGCACCTTTTTTGCCGTTTTGCGTGGAAAGCGGTTAGGGCGTGAGAGGCCCCACAAAGTGAGCGCTGGCTGGCAACTGAAACTTGCACCTGCACGGAGAGGTCTCTCGGTCGGGGCTGCGGCACTCATCATTCCCCAATCTCCTCGACAGAGCGCAGGCAGAATTCCTGACCCGAATAAGCACACACCCAAGAGCCAACACAATGGTGTTCGTGAAGCCGTCCAAGGGCCTGTCGGTCGACGCGTTAGCCTGTCCCGAGCCGGCGGATCTGTCGACTTTGCAAGTGAACGTGGGCGAGTTGCGGTTAACTGCGGACGGGACGTGGCTGTACGTGTTGCAAGTCTCGTGCGGCAGTGCGCGATGGCAAGTGTCTAAACGGTACCGCGAGATCCGTGAGCTGTGGGTCGCGTTAGGCACGTGCCTATCCGCCGCGAGTGCAACAAACTCTTGCACGGAGCACTGCCACTTCCTCTCCGGGTTAGAGCACGACAAGTTCCCCAAGAAGCGTTTGCTGCACACGCAGCACGCGTTAGAGACTCGAGCCGCCGAGTTGCACGTGTTCTTCCTCAAGTTGGCCATGCGCCTAAACCTTTGCAGTCCCACCGAGCTGGAGTGCTGCCGACTTCGTGGGTGTCCAGTGCTGGCGCTCGTCTCGGGCTTCTTCCAGACCGGCAAGCCGCTCATCGGCACCGCCAGTTGCCGCAGCATTTTGCTGGAGCGACACAGCCAGAGCTACGACCAGCAGTTCTCCAAGAAGCGGAGGGGCAGCAGCACTCGCCGCTTCTCCTTCGGATTCGCAGACCGGAATAGCACAAGCGTCGTGGCGGCCGTGGCAAAGTGACGTGCTATCCAGATTATCCGGATAGACCCCTTAGTAACGTGAACGCTGGAAGGACACCAACTTGCGCAAGTGAGACAATGCAGTTAGGACAGTATTTAAGTTGAGTTTAATGCAAACAGCGGGAAGTATTCCGCGCAATTGGATAACATCATGTTCTCAAGCGCGCACAAACGCCATTACTAGAGTATTCCTTCGTTCCCTCACCCGCTCACTTCATGGCGCGCCAGCTCTGCACTTCCATTGCAAATGCTGTCGCGACATGGTTAGAAAGCAATGCGCGGATATATCGTTTGCAAAAGGAAAAGAAACGCGTTAGACAGGCATCCATGTGCTGTAACACCAGAACGTGCCACAAATATAGCATAACACACAACATGTTTCACCGCCTCGTCGTCTATCAGTTGTGGTCAGGTTAGGCTACACGGACGCACGTGTTTATCCGGATAGGCAAACCTCCAGCCTCAAAATCTAGCTCGTTCCAAATTCTACCAACATGGCTCCATGTCTGACGTTCCAAACTACTCGAGCTGCTCCAGCAGCCGGTTCTGCTCGTCCACGACCAGCGCGTCCACGATCTCGTCCAGCAGGTCGCCGTTCAGCATGCGCTCGATGCCGAAGACCGTCACGTTCACGCGGTGGTCGCTCACGCGGCTCTGCGGGAAGTTGTAGGTCCGGACGCGCTCGGAGCGGTCGCCCGAGCCGATCTGCGAGCTGCGCAAGCTGTGCCGCTCCGCGTCGCGTTGGCGACGCATGCCGTCGAACACTCGCGCGCGCAGGATCTTGAGCGCCTTGGCCTTGTTCTGGTGCTGCGAGCGCTCGTCCTGCACGGCGGCCACGAGACCTGTGGGTAAATGCGTGATCCGAACAGCGCTCTCCGTCGTGTTCACGTGCTGGCCGCCGGCTCCGGAGGCTCGGAACACGTCGATGCGGAGGTCCTTGGCGTCCAGTTCCACCTCCAGCTCCTCGGCTTCAGGCAGCACCACCACCGACACCGCGCTCGTGTGGACGCGGACGTCATTGACAGGCACGCGCTGGACGCGGTGGACGCCGCTCTCGAATTTCATGCGGCCGTAGGCTCCACGGCCGGTCAGAGAGCACACGCACTCCTTACAGCCACCCAGATCTGTCTCGGACAAGCTAAGGATCTCGAACTTCCAGCCTTTCAGAAGCGCCACCTTCTGGTACATCTTCAGGATGTCGGCGGCGAACAGACAGGCTTCGTCGCCGCCTGTGCCGGCACGGATCTCCAGGATGGAGCTCTTGTCGTCGGCGGCGTCTCGGGGAAGCATCAGACGCGTCACCTCCGTCTCCAATCGGACGATCTCCTCCTGTCGCTCGCGTCGCTCGTCCTCCGCCATGTGGCGGAGCTCGTGGGCGTCCGCGTCGTCGCTGGCGCTCTGGTCGGCGATGAGCTCCTCCAGCTCAGCCACAGCCGCCTGTTGCTCGCGGAGCTCCCGCACCGCCATCACCTTGGGCTCCAGATCCGCCATCTCGATGGACAAGTTGGTGATCTTCTCGGAGGAGAAGCTCCCGTCATTGCTACAGTAAACCCGGATGATACAACATAAGCGAGAAAGTACACGCACACAACAGAGAAGTGAAGCGTGAGGCCATGAACGCGTCACTAGCAGCCGCATATGCAGCTTGCATGGGGATGCAATGGACATGGAGAGCCACGTACTGCGACAGCTCGGCGGACAGCTCGTCGTAGCGAGTGGACAGCAGGTCCATTTGACTCAGGATGGCGGCCGGCATGGCGAACGACCGGCGTTGCGGCTGCAGCCACAGTCTGGAGACGTCCTGGAGCGCAGGCCTCGTGGCTACAGCTCCTTGATGGGCGAACGCGCCGCCGCCCAGCGCCAGCACGCGGCGCTGGCGGCGCAACCATCGCATCGCGCTGCCACCCAGCATCCTCGAGTCGAATTGCTGGCCTCCTCGCAGCCTATTGCACAGATAACTGATATTGGTGACAGTTGGCCGGTTAGGAACAACCCGCATGTTAATTCCGGTTCGATGCCTTCAAACTTGTCCAACAGCATACTTCGAATAGTCAATAAACCTTAAAACAGGAATAAACCCGTGAGTCAGCATATCATTTGTGGGATCCGCGGAACGCCGTCAAGCGCATCAAAATCCTACGAGCCAAGATCAGATGACGCGCGGTCTGCGGCTCGGCGACAAGTGGTTCCTGGTGTCCACGGACTGGTGGCAGCGCGTCGTGGAGCGCGGCGAGGACGCGTCCGCGGCGGCGGCGGCGCCGAGCGACACGCGGATCCGCAACGCCGACCTCGTGGATGCGGCTCGAAGCTGTCGATGCTGCAGCCGCTCGCTCTTGCACGCCGGCCTGGTCAAGAGCGTCGACTACCGCATTATCAACGAGCGCGTGTGGCGTGCACTGGCGCTCGAGTTCGGCTACGACTGGGAAATCAGTCGCGAAGTGGTGGACGACGGCCGCGGCTTGACCATCGACGTGTACCCCTCGGGTCTCCAGGACGGCGGCGGACCGGGTCACACCTCGCCTCCTGCTGCTGATCCGCAGCGCAACGAAGTCGCCGTCGACCTGTCCATTGAAGCCATGGAGCAGTGGCGTTCGGACCTGAAATTGGGCCAGTTAGTGGACGCCTTGGATACGGACAGCAAGTGGTACGAGGCCCGAGTCGTGGACCTCGCGGATGCGCAAGCCAAAGTGCATTACCGTGGCTGGAGCGCCAAGTGGGACGAATGGCTGTCACGCACGTCGCCTCGCCTCATGCCGCTGCATTCGAAGGTGCGGGATTGGCGCCGCTTCCGGGTGAATGACGCGGTTCAATTGGGGGAAACGCGGCCGGGTCAACGCCGCATGGAGTGGCGGAACGCCAGTGTCTTGGCTACTGTCAAGTCGCTATTGGTACAGCTGAGTGTGGACGGAGAGGTCCACTGGATGGACGCGCAGGATGAGCGGTTGTGTCCTCCAGGCACACATCGCGCCACCAATGCGAGTGCGAGTGCCGAGATGGCATCGCCTTCGGCGACGAGCGCCACAACCGGAAGCAGCAGCAACAACAGCACTCCCACCACCGGACGGCGCAAGCGGTTGAGGACCTCGAGTCAGGCGCCCCGGGGTGGATGAATGCGGCGGGGGAGCGCGGCGGGGAGGGATGTAAGCGAGGAGTAGCATGGTGTCGTGTCGTTATTATATCAAATGCACCAAGAGTTGAAGTGATGAGAATGGAGTGCAGGTTGAAGTGGTGTGGTCCACCTTGTTTACTTTTTTCTGTGCTTTTTGCTCGATTTTCAGCCACTGACAGCGCTGAACACGATCTTTTTGACGAATGGAAACGTTGTATGTGTCGTAAAACTCATCGAGACGGAGTGTTTTATCCAATCAGACGCATTTATCTGACGCCTCCTGGGTCCTTCTTATTTATTCAAACTCTCAAACTGGAAGCGACGCAACATGGAAGCGAGTATGGCGGCGTTCGGGGCGGGTGTTGCGGGCGCCAGAGACGACGGCGAGCCGAACTGGGCGCTGCCGAACTGGGAGGAGTACAGCGAGGCGAGTCGCAGCAGCTTCGTGGGCGACTGGAGCGACGTGGAGCCCGACGTGAGCGTGGACACGGCCAGCAGCGTGGCCAGCACGGAGCACCAGCGGGTGTATCGGCTTCAGCGCGCGCGTGGAGGCGCCCAAGACCGCTATACGCAGCGCCAGCATCGTGACCTGACCGATCTGCACTCATTGTATGCGCAGCGAAGGCGGGAAGAGAGCTCGATGGACGTGGCGAGCGCGAACGTAAGCCGAAGTTTGAGCGCCACGTGGTTCCAGCCAGCGCCGTGTGTCTCTCCGCGTGTTCCGGAAGACGTGAAGCCGTTGTCACCAATTATCGTACAGAAGGAGAGCGAGGAGAAGACGATGGCGCAGAGAGAGCTCTTGGCTCAGCAGAGCGAGATCAGCGCGGAGTTGCAAGCCGTTCGACGACAGCTGAGCGATTTCCAGGACAAGTGGAAGAAGACGGTCGAAAGTCACGGGAGTGGTCGGGATACTGGCGAGATGGAGAGCGACACGCCGACGGCGTCTAGTTCGTGGTCGACTCCTGCTGTGACTGGTGCGTTGACGGCGGTTCAAACGGACGAGGACGGGAGGGAAGACGCCGTGAAGCAGTGGCTCCTGCTACTCACGCAGAAACTGGATACGCTGGCGGGGAAGTACTCGCACGAGCCAACACAAGCTTTCGATGCGGCGATGACGCATCTCAATGGGCTTCAAGGTGCCCCGAAAGGCAGCAAAGACGCAGGAGATCAGGAAACGTCGAGCTGTGAGGACGGAAACGAAGAGAGCGAGACGCTGTCGCCGTCTTCGTGGCATTTGGGCCGCGCGTTGAAGACCGCAGTGTCGCCGGAAATGGCGGAGCAGTTTCTCGAGCTGGAACGTGCCGTCGCTGGTGTCAATGAGGCCGTGGGGCAGCATGAACGACGGCAGCTGACGAACTTTGACCGCGCAGTGCGACAGGTGCAAGGCTATCATCACGAACGGCTCCAGCGCGTGGTCGACGAGTCCCTGGCAGAGCTCAAGCTCGTGCGGGGGCGATACAAGAAGAAGGAGAGTCAGCTCGAGGAAGAACTGCGTGTGGCGAATCAGACGATCGCGCACTGGAAGCAGAACGCGACGGAGGCCGAGCATCGGAAGAAGCTTGGTGAAGAAGCCATGACGTTCCAGCTTGCGACGGCGAAGGAGCAGGTTCGTGTGATAGTTGATGGGAGGTTGAGGAAGCAGGAACTTCTGATAGTAACTGGATACTGTGTGTATGTTGGCGTGTAGCATGAGCACGCGTGTCGACGCTATGAGGAAGACACGGCGCATCTGAAGAGCCAGCTCGAATCTTCGCGAGCTGAGCGGCTGGAGGTCGCTGAGCAACGCGGAGACGCCGAGAGTGTCGTCTCCCAAGCCAAGAAGAAGGCGATCAGGCTCGAAGAGCAGTACAAGGCTCTGGTGGAGCAACAAGAGCGCGCGAAGGAACTCCATGACCGCGAGCAGCGCGTTCTTCGGGATATGATCAGACAGCTACGAGAGGGCAATGACGAGATGGAAGCTCAGTATGCGAGAGAGAAACAAACCTTCACGACAACTCTCGAGGAGCTGAAGACAACGCAGCAAGTCGAATTGAAGGAGCTGGAAGCGCGTGTCTTGCTCGACACCGAGCGGCGGATGCTTCAAGAGCTCCTTCCCGAGAAGATATCGAGTCTGGAGAAACGCCACGAAGAGACCACCAATGCCGTCCGATCTGGCTATGAGAAGAAGCTGGCGCGATTGGTAGCACAGCTTGACGAGTCGAAGAGCGCGGCGCCTCCGTCGCTTTGTGCTGTCGAGGTGGAGACGCAGACCGAAGCAGCGGACACGACATCGGGAAAGGAGGAGGTCGAGAGCAAGGCACGGGTTGACGAGCTCACACGCCGCTGCCAGGCACTGGAGAAGCTGCTGGACAAGAAGTTTGAGGAAGCGCCGCGCTCGTTGTCATCCAGTCGACGTAGCAGCCTCCGGAGCGACAGCAGCAGCGTTCGTGGTCGCGCGAGTGGGAAGAGCAAAGCGCTGGCGAGAGCGCTGCTAGGTTCGTCACGCTCGTCGATGGAAGGCGCGCTGTTCGCGAACGAGACCACATTGGCCACGGATGAGGCGACGCTGGGGGCCCAAGAGATGTGGGACACCTCGTCGTTCACCTCCGCCGACACGATGGACGACTTGGCGTCCTTGAGCTCCCATCGCACTACCCCACGACCGCCAACACAAGGAACTCGATCGACGCAGGAGATCCTCACGCTGGTGCGGAAGTTGAAGCAGGCAGCTTCATCGACAGGTGGCGATCGTCGCGAGCCGGACCCAGAGGTCAATTGGGGGACGCAGTCCAGGCAGAAACACGCGATGTCTCCGCTGCGAGAGTCCCCATCATGGGATGGCGAGGGTCGAGGCAAAGGTAAAGCAGCGCGTCATATCGACGATGGTGCTTCGGGTGCAAAGGGCACCTCCATCTTCGACGATTTGCTGGCTTCCCATTCGCCAAGCCCGACGTTCGGGCACGCGGATGCGCATCATGCGACGCGGTGATTGCTTGCTGACGTCGCCTGCGTGGCGTGTCGCTGTGTCCGTTGTAACAAGTGGAGGGGAGTACGTGGCGTCCGCTGGTCCAGTCGGCGGATCTGCAACGTGTCTTTGCATCTGCGCGATTTGTTAAAGGCCACAAAACAACGTCTTGTCGGCGATGGCGTTATTTTCGAGGCGTCCGATTGGATGGTTCCCTCAAAGGGCAACCCGCGCAATCCTGCCGCTGGCACCGCGCAATACATTTCGCGAGTGCGGCTTGGCATGATGAACCTTGCGTCTTGGTCGATTTGAAGCCACTAATCGCCGCACACGCAATGTGGACGTTCACACTGGCCATCACAACGCTAAACCAGCAAACACCACCTGGTCAGTGAACATATCTTCAACGGCTTGAAGAAGCGTGGCGAGTGCGCAAAGCTTGCATTTCCGTCGGTCTTCACCTCGCAGGCATCGAGGTGTCGGTCGAAATGGACGCCGCTTTCCGCCGACATCGGATGCGTTGCCATTTGAGGGGGGAATCGGACGGCCGTTACCCCTCTCAATCACGCATCCAGTCGTAAAATAACGTTAGATTCGATCCGCGAGTCCGGCCATCGAGAGCGGGTCATTCCGCCATTTCCGTCTTGAAGCGCGCAGGACCCTCTCCTCTCCGTCTCCGGCCTCCTCCTCCATCGCCATGCTCCGCTCGCTGTCCTCGCTGTCCGCGACGCTGCCGGCGTCCAAGTTCACGGCCACGCGCGCGTTCTCGGCGTCGGTGGCGGACTCGCACCTGCTGGTGATCAACGCCGGCAGCTCGTCGCTCAAGTACTCGCTCTTCGATCTGGAACCCAAGGGAGTGGGCGCCGCCGTCTTCTCCGGACTGGTGGAGCTGTCGACGCCCAGCAGCAAGGACGGCCACATCACGCACAAGACGCTGGCCACCGGCAAGAAGGAGAAGATCACGCTGCCGCTGGACTCGCACCGCACGGCGCTCGAGACGGCGGTGGGCAAGTTCTTCGGCTCGGATCTCGAGGGCATCAAGGCCGTGGGCCACCGCGTGGTGCACGGCGGTGAAGCCTTCTCCGCCGCCTCGCTCATCGACAACCAGGTGATCGAGGCCCTTGAGGCGAACATCAAGCTGGCTCCGCTGCATAACCCCGGCAACCTGCTGGGCATCGAGGTGGCCACGGAGGTCTTCGGGCCTATCCCGCAGGTGGGCGTCTTCGACACGGCCTTCCACGCCACCATGCCGCCCAAGGCGTTCACGTACGGCATCCCGCACAAGCTCTACGAGGACTACGGCGTGCGTCGCTACGGTTTCCACGGCACGAGCCACCAGTTCGTGGCCAAGAAGGCGGCGTCCATGCTCGGCAAGTCGATGGACTCGTGCAACTTCGTCACGTGCCACTTGGGCAACGGCTCCAGCATTGCGGCCATCGAGAAGGGGCGTTGCATTGACACGAGCATGGGCATGACCCCGTTGGAGGGACTCGTCATGGGCACGCGCAGTGGCGACGTGGACCCGGCGCTGCACGCGTTCCTCTGCAAGGAGCTGAACATGACCATCAAGGACGTGGACACCATGCTGAACAAGAAGAGCGGGCTGCTGGGCATCTGTGACGAGAGCGACATCCGTGTGATCCAGGACCGCGTCCGCGCGGGCAACGACCCGGCCGCCACGCTGGCCCTGGACGTGTACGCTCACCGCGTGCGGAAGTACCTGGGCGCCTACTCGCTGGAGCTGGGCGGCGATCTGGATGCGCTGATCTTCACGGCGGGCATCGGTGAGAGCTCGGCCATGATCCGCTCGCGCGTGTGCCGCAACCTGGGCTTCCTGGGCATTGAGCTGGACGAAGATAAGAACGCCGTGTCCATGATGGGCTCGGGCCCCGTGGAGATCCAGTCGCCCAACTCGAAGATCAAGGTGATGGTTGTCAACACCGACGAGGAGCGCAGCATCGCCGAGCAGACGTACGAGATCGCGCTCAAGCACTAGAGCAGCGCACTTTGCATCTGACCTGGTAGTCGCTGGCGTGCGTTGTCGGCAATCGTTTGCCCTGCTTCCTTTGCGTTTCGTCGTCTTCGCTTGCATCTGGAATGACACAGATAGCTGTAGCGAGCAACGGAAGAGAGATAACTGAAAATATAACGCAGGCTTGTTCCTCACCAGTCGAGACGTGTCTGTCGCCCCTCTTGCTCGTGCTGCCGGTCGGCTGATTGCAGCTTCACTTCCCTGCTTCCATACTCCCAACAGCCCAGAACAGAGAAACTTTCGCTGCCGTTGGAGCTCTGCACTTCCAGCAATGCACGCCCGTGGTCCGCTTGCAAGCTATACCATGTAGACGCCACTCACACTTGATCAATCGTTTCGTTGTGCCCACCATCCTAGCTGGATAGCATCTCCGCACGCTTCGCGCACTTCTTATGGTACCCCGTGGGCGAGATGGCCCAGCGCCTGCCATCACCATGGCGTGGTAGTCGGTGGTCGCGGCGGAAGGAGCGCCGGCATCCAGCTGAGACGCCATCTTCCTTCAGGTTTCCGAGTTGGGGTTCTTCTTCCCTTCGAGCGCAAGATTGAGAACTTCAACCACCCGCTTCCCGCGCTTTTTGCTTATTCGATTTCAACACTCGGTACAAACTGGGTTAGTAGGCTTCAACTTTCGTCGTAAAAAGCGAAGCCATCTCGTTGATTGGCACCAAACAGACTGGACCCAAGGATGGACCACGAAACAATTCCGCCCATTGTTGACAGCAATACGACAACCCAGTTCGATTTCCGCAACATGCAAGTGTTTGGATGCGTGGCGCCACAGACACAGGATATGCAGATTGAATGCATGGCGACTCAACTCGCACATTGCTCGCTACTACTAGCACAACGTAACAAGCTACTTGTTCCAGCCGGATGGGACGATCATCCAGCGCATGCCGTTATCGTGGCGCAGCGCGAAGCCGTCCTTGCCCTGTTTGGCCTCGTTGTCCATCCGCTTCTTGGTCTTCTTCTTGCCTTCCAGGACGCGCTTCTTCTCGAAGAAGACGTAGGCCGTGCGATACACCACGTTGGCGGCACCCGAGCCGGCGCCACGCTTCATGTTGAGGAAGGTGCGCAAACTGTTCCCGTTGATGCCACCCAACGCCCGCAAGAAGGCCGCTTGGGTCGTCACCTTCTCGCCCAAGAAGAAATTGATCTTCTTGCGGATCTCGTCGCAGTCGTCGTACACGGGGACACTGCCGTCCTCGTCGACGTCTTCGAGCTCCACGTCGAGGATGCGCTTGATCAGCTCAGGACCATCTTTGCTCTTCTTGGCCTTCTCCTCGCGCGCCTCGGTGGCCTTGCGCTTGCGGTTCGTCTTCTCCATCGCCTCCTTCTCCTTCTTGGCGTCTCGCTCGCGGCGGTAGAAGAAGATGGCGGCGCCTTCGTAGGTCTGATTCATATTGCCCGAGTACGGACCCTTGAGGTTCATGAACCGATAGTACGAGTTGGAGTTGGCGTTGATGAGCTTCAGGAACGCCGTCTGTGTCATCTCCTTGGTGCCTAGGAACTTGCGGATGCGCGACCGGATCTGGTTGCAGTTCCACTTGGCCCACTCCGGGTTGTCTTCGTCGAACTCTTCCTCGCTGTCCTCCTCTCCCTCTAGCTGAATCGTTTGCGGCACCGCAGCCGTAGATGCAACGCTGAGTGTTGCAGCGGTGGCAGCAGCATTCACACGCGTCGACGCCATCAATGCGAAAGGTTTCGGTGGCGCATAACTCGGTGCCACGAACGATTTGGGAATCGAGATTTGGACAGCCGGTGCAGCAGAAGACGTACTAACGGATGGCACAAGTTCAGACGAAGATGAGGTCGTCTCCGTCCTGGCGACAGCGTCCGCGACGGCGGAAGCCGGCTGACTCAGCAACTGGTCCATATTCATCTTGCTTGTTGCCTTTCGAGTTCTGAGGGAAAAGTTCCCGGGCTTTTTTGCTTTTGACCTTGAGGGACTTCTAATAAAGTGAGGTACAGTGCTGCTCACTGGAACCGTTAAACCTGATCACAATAAACCTACATCTCTCAAAATGGTTTCATTTGGTGGCTTGCGTCGTTCACCTTGAAGTGAAAAAGATAGCAAATATGCTACCGTGTTCTGGCATTGCCGTCCAATATGCTCCGCCCCAAAACTATTGGACGTCAACCAACAGACGTAGCACGTCGCAAATGGCTCGAGACGCCAAGACCAAGTCGCGCGGCGCCATGGGGAAGCCCTCGCAGGCTGCCGCGGCCGGCAAGCACGCGCACAAGCCGCACGAGACGTCGAAGCCCACGTCTGCGCACAAGAACGGGTCAAAACCCGCGTATAACGGCGGAGAACGAGGCTCGCAAGGGTCGGAGCTGGTGGTGGGCAACCTCCCGCTGATGGTCGCCAAGCTGACGGACAAGGGCGTGGCCTGGTACGAAGCGGCGCCCAAGCTCAAGGGCGTCAGCAACGAATCGGATGCCGCGGGGGCGCTGAAGCCCACGGATGAGCTGGTGCTGACGCTGAAGAAGCGCGCGCAGCGGCTGCTGGAAGCCGAGGTGACGCGCTTCGAGGCCCAGAAGAGCAGCAAGATGTCGAGCGACGACAAGTACCTGGCCACCATGATGAAGTCCGGTACGTTGGCAGATCGCG
>MBAC02000626.1:0-11338 GCA_001712635.2 Nothophytophthora sp. Chile5
ATAATTAAAGGGCGCCAACCTGCATTTTTCATGCAACTTTACCACGCTTTCAGTTGAAGCGGATCCTGATTCTCATCGGCATAACGCGACTTTGGTGGGATGGACGCCAAGGGAAATTCAGCTTGGCAGCCATGTTTGAACTGGGCGGGGTCGTGGACATCTCCCTGTCAACCATCAGAACGCTTTTGCATTGTTCAAAATCCAAATCCAAGAAAACGCATATGACAGGGCGATTCAAGCTGTCGAGCAGCTTCGTCGTGGCGCTATGCGCCTTAGCATTCCTGCGCATCAGCGCTGGTAGTACTGGTCCGAGGACATGCGGGGACGGAACAGATTCGACGACATCCACTAGCCCGACGCCGACAGCACCTCCTTCATCGGGGTCATCATCAAAGGCGGCATGGCCATCTGCGTCTGCATCAGCACCAGGATCGACGTTATCGTCGGGGTCAGGATCTTCGACAGCGTCATCTTCTTCTGGCGTTACAGTTGAGGATGACGACCCTGGCGAAAGCACATGCGATTGCTCGTTGGTGTCGACATTGGAATCGACATCTTCAATCAGCGACAGTGGAGGTTCAGACGTCACCGGCCCATTTTCGTTCGATGGTTCGACGTCGGACATTGCGCAACAGCTCTACCTTCGCTACCAGGCGGGCGACGAGATCGACCAACTGTCGTTGGAGACTGTGCCCGAGGCAGTTCGCGCCAGACTCGATAACACGTCCGTGACGTTTGAGGATCTCCCCGGGTTGATGCAACGCGCCGTGGTCTGGGACACCGGGTTCGTCATCACCCCCGACAATCGCGCCGTGCAGGTCTGGACTCTGGGCAACCGGTCTATGGCGGACATCGCGGTGTCCGCGGAGCAGTTCTCTAGTGCCGGTTGCGTCGCTCTCTCTTGCACACAGACCAACGACGAAACAGCCCAGATCTATGCGAACTGCAGTAGCGGTCCAGCTGAGCTGCTGAAGGTCTCCAAGTGCGTGGTCGAATCGTTCGAGAGCGACTCCAACTCCAACACAACCTTGTGGTCCGCTGGTGGCGACCCCACCGTGATCCCCGATATTCGCGTCGTCAAGGATTCGGGCGTGAACGATTGTGGTTGCGCGTACGAAGTGTATGCGATCCACACATTGAGTGCGAGCGAGGAGCCGACGTCAGGTCAATGTCCAGCTGGCAATGGCTACGCCTCCTTAGTGGTGCCTTGCTTCGGGAATGACTCCATCTCTGATCCCGTAGCAGCTGAGATGACGACGCCCAAAGCGACGGATTGGGTCACGAGGTGGCTTCGGCAGCACGGGGAATCCGCAATGACGGGGAGTCCATCCGGATCAACGTCGCAAGCCTCTTCGTCAGCAACGACCGAGTCCGAGGGTGATAGCGGCGGCGGCATAAGCTGGTGGTTGCTCTTGCTCATCTTGCTGATCATCCTCTTGCTCATTATTGCGGCGATTGCCGCGTGCGTCCGCCACTGCCACCGCCTGAGTCGAATGAACGCGGCAAATGATGACATGACATTCGTCTTTGTCGGAGGGCGGATGTGGGCGGTGGCAGACGACAGCGGAGGTCGAGGCGCCACGTACTGGCTCAGATTCGCCAACTGGTGCAGGAAGACGTTCAGTTTTTTTAATTGAGCTTCGGTAACGATCGCAAACGAACGGAAGGATTTTTGAACAAGATTATGACCTTTTCTTATTTATATTTTTCTTCAAATTGTCAAGTTCCCCACAGTGTTTTTGTGGATTCCATGAAATTTTAGTTTCAGATCCACAGGTTCGAGCTGCTTTGGTTGGGCCTTCACCGCCAAGCCTCGAAATGCTGGGCGCCGTGACGCGTACCTGCCGTTCTCGCGGGGGTGTGAAACTCTGCGATGATAGCGGGTCTGCTGGCGATAGGCTCCGAAGCGGCATGCGGTGTTTGGTGAATTGTTTCGGCATCCTTGTTGGGTGTCTCAACCAGATTTTTATGACATCTCGTCGTCAGGTTGTTAAACCCGCCAGAAGATGCTCATCATGACGCTCGCGATCGCTGCTCACCATGTTCATGCTTCCTATCCACACGTGCCTGCTGCAGAGTCATTCCTCAAAAGTCCACGTTGAAGTCACCACAAGATGTTCAAAAGATCGGAATCCTGCCAGCTGTTCTTCCTTCTGACTTGGGCACTGCTCAATGCGGTCATCGCCGGCTTCAACGCCCAAGGGCGGCTGTTGCGGTCATCCTCCAACAGCATTGGAGAGGATGAAGTGGAGCTGGGGACAGACGACTCGGCCTCATTAGCGAGCTCGGCCTCATTTGTGGGCTCGGCCTCGTCATCGGACGACAGTGACTTTAATGTGGGGCTGCTGGTCCCGATTATCGGCACTGTTGCACTGCTGGCTGTCGGCGGCCTGTGCTGTTGCTTTGTGCGTCGACAATGGGAGAAGCCGAAAGATCGCGAGTCTGGTAGCTACGTGAATCGCACGGTGTTTGTCTCATTTTCACCACGCGAACCGTTAAACAACGGAAGCGACGCTAGTGCATCCAGAGCACAACCAACGGCAGCACAGACTGGGCCTGTCGACGGTGGGCTACCCGCGAATGTCCCGCCAATCCCCGCGAGAGACGACTACGATCTGACCTCCGATTCTGGCTCAGACTATGTCTGGAAGGCGCTGCTGGACGATCCGAACATGGTGAGCAAACGGCTGCCATTCCAGCAAATCCGTCTACAGTTACGATTGTCCAAGAGCGCTTCTCGTGAAGTGCGTCTTGGCGAGTATGGAGATCGCCAGGTGGCGGTGAAGCGTCTTTTGAAGTCCAGACGTTCGATCGCCTTCGAAGTCCAAGAATTCGCCTGCCAAATCCAGCTGAGAGCGGCTTTGGTGCATCCCAATCTCGTCGAGTTCGTCGGAGTGGCGTGGAACAGCCTCACGAACCTGCTGATGGTCATGGAGTATCTGCCCGTGGGAGATCTGGCCACGTACTTGCGTTACCACGGGGACTCCGTCTCCTGGGAGGACGATAAATTTCGACTTGCGATTGGCGTCGCTCGAGCGTTGGTGTATCTTCACAGTCGCTCGACACCAGTGATCCACCGTGATCTAAGAGCCGGCAACGTTCTTCTAACCGAGGAAATGGAAGCGAAACTCATCGGATTCGGCTCGAGCCGTTCAAGTGAAGATAGCGGCGACAGCAACCGAGCTGCTGGAGCTCCATTCTGGACCGCTCCGGAGGTGCTTTACGGGAAGGATTACACCGAGAAAGCAGACATTTACGCGTTCGGCGTCTTGCTCTCGGAACTGGACACGGGCAAAGCCCCGTACTACGACGCCATCTCGTCCATCGGCGCCAGACTCAAACCCGTCCAGATCCTGAACGAGGTCATCCACGGCACACTGCGTCCGAGTTTCAGCCACGAGTGCCCCAGACGGATCCGCGTTATCGGCGTCGGGTGCTGCCAGCACGACCCGGAAAGACGTCCATCAGCGCAGCAACTGCTGGAGCTGCTCGAAGCCTAGCTCGGCAGTGACGAGATGGAGCAGAATTAACCTTAACGGTACTGGAAGTGCATTCCGACACCCAACCTTTCTTACGCTAACCCAACGTCAACATTGTGACCGGTGCGCTCGTGCTAGAAACCACGACTTGCTTTTATTGGTCTTCACACTGCCTGTCCATCTCGACGGGAGCTGGCTGGCTCATTCTCGTTGCGCGCCGTTGAGTCCAAACTGTGAGGATGAGAACTTGGCCAGAAGAAACGAACGGCTCGCTTTTTGAGCTGGAATGCATGAACGAGTTGAGATCAGTGTTGTGGGGACGCTTACGAGTTGTTCTGATTGAGGTGCTGACTATTGTCGCCACTTCAACCAAGCTCATGGCCACGAGGTGGGGACCGCTGTTCGTCCGCCTGCTCCGCCGTGGGGTCCGCAGGGAGTGCCGTCATCGTGGCGATGGTGAGCTGAAGGTCCATTCCTGCACTTTGGCAACACGCGGCCATTACTCACGGTTTTCTTCGCTACCGGTACTTCAAATATTACACCTCACGATTTTCTGTGTAACCGAATAGCATCTCAAAGAGGGATATTTTCAACCACCCAATTGCAGTCCTCCTTCGCTAGGCTTCAATATCGCGCTATAGCAATACGAAACCACAGTGCTGAGTCATTACTATACAGAGGATTGCCGCCAGATACGGAGCGCATCACGTAGAAAGTCGCTTCATACTGAAACGCATACAAATGCACAGGTGCATGGCAACATAACAGAGGGGACCAGCTCCCTTCAACGCGCGTTTGGGTTCAGACTGGACCTGCTCGGGCCGCCGCTCTCATGAACGGGCGCTCCTCCGCTGGCCTGGACGCCAGTTTGGGGTTTCCAGTCGACAGAGAACCGCGTTGCTGCGCCGACCAGAGGCGCGCGCCCTTCAACCCCAGTGGGGAACTCGCCCAACGCTCGATACAATGGGTCGTCGTCTTGCGGCCCAGGCCACGCCGTCGTGGGCGCCCAGCGGAACCTTCAGCTTCGACGGCAGCTCCTCCGACCTGGCGCTGCAGCTTTACACTCGCTACGCAGCAGGAGGCACCGTGGCTAAATTGAATCTCTCTTCTTCGTTGCCGGACGACGTCTCCTCGCGACTGAGCGGCGTTGGCGTGACCTTCGACGACCTCGACGGCTTCGCGCAGCGCGCTTTGCTATGGGACAGCGGCTTCGGCGTAACTCCGGACTACGCCGTGAAGCAGATCTGGACGCTCGACGAACGTTCCATGGCGGAGATCGCGCTCACTCTCGACGAATACGAGGCCACAGCCTGCACCGCCTACGATTGCACGCAGCCTGACGGCACTTCGGCCAACAATAATCACTTATGTACCGGCACAGAGATGCTCACGGCCGTCAAGTGCGTGGTCGAGGACTTCGACAGCGCGGATCAGTCTCTAGCCATGTGGTCTGTTGGCGGAGAGTCGGATATGATCCCGGAGATTGGGCTCCGGAAACACGCTTGGACGGACAGCGGCACAGCCTACACGGTCTACGCAGTCCACACGCTCGAAGCCAGCGCCGAGCGGGATTACGGCGCCTGTCCTTCTACGGAGAGCTACGGCTATCTGAACATCCCTTGCTACGGAGAGAGCGACCTTCCTGATAGTGTAACGAAGACGCAACCGACTGCGAGTGATTGGGTCACATCCTGGATTCAGGAGTACGCGCCATCGTCTTCTGCCTCGTCGAACGGGGCCTCAGGCACCGCTTCGTCGTCATTTACAGATCCATCAACGTCTACCAATACTGATACGTCGGCGTCGAGCGGCTCGGGTAACCACACAGGGACGAACGTCGCCTTACTGGGCGGAGCAATCGGCGGAGGCCTCGCTGTGATTCTGATCGGCGTGATAATCACCTTGTTCGTGATCGCTCGGCGCAAAAGGCGGCGTGATCCCGAGCACGGTGAGATCCAAACCCCTCAAGCAATTGACCCGGCTGACCTGATCTCGCCTGGCTCGAAGGACTGGAGTGAAGGTCAACGACCCACCGCTTCCACGCATCCGCGCTCCACAATCGACGAGTCTTTGCCACGTTCCGGGGAGACAGTCACGGCGTCTTCCAGCTCGTGGCCCAACAACGAGAGCAATGGAGGAGCGAGCGCACCTCCCTATCAGGAGCGCGTTCCCTTCTACGCTCCTAACTTCGGCACTCAACCACCAGCCAACCAAGAGGACCCCGTCGTCCAGCCACCGCTCTATCAAGGCAACATGAGACCCAACGCGGCTCGCGAACCGCCCGTCTACTTGGCTGAGCCTGTTGTCCAGCCACCACTGTCCCAAGAGAGCGATCGCAGCGGAGCCTTCATCCAGCCGCCACCGTATGAGGAGGCCCTCCGCAACTTAAGCGACGCCCCAACCGCCAACCCGCCAGCCCCGGAAGAGAAGATCTTCGGTCTGGGAGCTGACAACGCGCTGCAAATGCTGGCCGCAAACCCGAACGTGGCTCGCAGACGCCTCCGACTGGACCAGTTGCAAGTCGAGCGGCAGCTTCCCATGGCAACGCTTCAAACGGATCTCAGTGTGGCTCGTTACATCGGCCGTCAAGTCCTGGTCACACGTCTCGCTCCCTCACAGCACGTCAATCACAAGGCAGTCGAGGAGCTGGCCTCTGAAATTCTGGTTCGAGCCGACGTGGCTCACCCGAATCTGGTGCAGTTTGTCGGTGTGAACTGGAGCTCAGCACGGGACTTGGCCATGGTCGTCGAGTACCTTCCACTGGGGAATTTGACGGCTTATCTGAGCAACAACAAGGCTGCGATGACCACGTGGACCGCTCAGAAGACGGGACTGGCCGTTGGCATCGCCCGAGCCATCGCGTATCTGCACAGACAGACGCCGCCGTACATCCACCCCACGATCCGAGCCAATAATGTGTTGATGGCGAGTCACTTGGTGGCAAAGCTGGCGGACTGCGGCTCGCCAGCGACTCAGCCTCGCGACGGGGCCAGCAAAAGTGCGGTTGATCAGTATTGGACGGCACCCGAAGTGATGCAGGGCGGGGCGTACTCGACAGCAGCCGACATCTACGCGTTCGGGGTGCTGCTATCGGAGCTGGATACGTGCCAAACCCCGTACCAAGACGCCATCTCATCCGGTGGGATCATGCTGGGGCCCTCCCAGATCTTGGAGTTGGTGGCGGAAGGGCGACTGCGTCCGAGTTTCAGCGCCGAATGCCCGACTGCCATCCGTCAACTGGGCGTCATTTGCTGCCAGCAAGACCCAGCGAAGCGTCCAACAGCGGTGCAGGTAGTGCAGTTCCTCGAGGGCAAGTAGGGAGCTCAAACGACCCTTCATTGGAAGCGTCTTCAACGTCTCACGCTACCTGCTCGTGGCTGCTTGGCGTGCACGTGGGCCCTATCTCATTTCACTTTCAACAAAGGCGCAAAGAACCCCCGGCTGGGAATCATATCGCTTTATAGGTGCATGTGCACTTTTTTCAAAACCATCCTCGCGACTTTAATCTGGAACCGAGAGGACCCACAAGAGGCGAGAGCGTGGACGTTGCAGTCTCGTGGATATCCATTCGCCCGAGTCGAAGGGCCGTTCTTCAAGGAGGTGGCTCGCCTCTGTGGAAGCTTTGGAGGTTGCGGTGACCGGCGGTGACGAGCCAAAGCCAGAGAAAACAGAACACCAAGGATGATGCGGCCACTTCCCAGCGCAAATCCCGCGGCCAATCAACACGATGGCCGTCGGGCGCATCCACGCTGGGCTGTCTACTTACGTTGAAGTTCGCGCCCTCAGATCTCCGATAACTTGTAAACTTCCATAAATTCTGAAACAAGTTCAATCGTAAATTTGCTAACTTGAATTACTAACTAAACTTTGAGAACCTGTATGTTTATATCATTTGCAGTAGACTTTAGTTTCATGGGAATATGCATCCTCACAAGCTAGTGGGACTTGTAGCCATTGGACGAAGTGACTGCGACGCTAACAGCAAAGCACCGGGTCACCTTGAACGCTCGCCATCAGCGAGTCCTCATTTCTGCAGCCGCCGCACCGGCAAACAGAGAAACGCTTGCCTTGTCGGAGGCCCGCGGCGCTTCTGCCCCTCTCTCGTTCTCTCGCACGGGCGGCTGAGCTCACAAACAGCGGCCTCGATTACCGCGAGGCGGTGGTGCCATATTCGAATCAAGCCTCGAGAGTGACGGCAGCTGAATCAGAGGCTCTCCGTAATCCAGAGGTCCCCCACTGCAGTTCACTCGTGAGCTACTCCGCCTCCGGATGCGACGTCTACTCCGGCGTCTGCGCTTGACGACGCAGTTGCTACTGCTGACCTCCCTCGCCGTCTCGGCCGCCGTTAGCGCGGCCCCGTCGACGCCTTCGTCCTGGCACCGCCACCTCCGCCGCCTCACTGGGACTCTGGTAACCGTCCCCACGGACCCGACGTTCAGCTGGAATGGCAGCACGTCGGATCTGGCCCAGCAATACTACCACATCCACGCTCAGGGACTTGCTGCCGGCTCCATGAACTTCACAACCAGCGATCTCCCCACACCCATCAAGATGCGACTCGAGGCGGTGGGTCTCACCTTCGAGCAACTGCCAGGTTTACTACAGCGTGCAGTTATATGGGACTCAGGCTACACACTCGACAAGGACTCGACGTTCATTCGAGTATACACGGTCGGCGGCGTGACCATGGCGAAGATCGCCGTGTCGAAAGACGAGTACGACTCCGCCGGCTGCACCACGACCAACTGCTCCGACCCGGACGGCCGCGAGACCTTCCGATCGCAGACGTGCTCGGGCGACATGATGCTCTCGGTCTCGCACTGCGCGAGCCAGGAAGTGACGGTCCAGGGCGGCCACACGTCCATGTGGGCCACGGGAGGCGACCCGGACGGCACGCCGGCCATGGAGATGGTGCGGCACTCGTGGTTCGACAACGTCTATCTGGAGAACTACCTGGTCTTCGCCATCCACATGCTGGCCAACGTGGACGAGCCGGCCTGGGAGACCTGTCCGACCGGCTACGGGGAGATCATCGTGCCGTGCGACCTCTACTCGGCCTCGAAGGCCGCCACGAACGACTGGAAAGAGCCAGCGTACGGTGAACTCACCACGGCGTGGCTGATCCGCACGAAGCAGGAGATCCACGCCTTCTTCCACCTCGTCTTCTTGGTGCCCATCCTGCTGGGCGGCGTCGGACTCGGCGTGTGTCTGATCCTGGTCTGTCGATGGCGCCGACGTCGGATGCAGCTGAGTAAAAACACGTTCTACCACGCCGACGTGACCATGATCTCGCCTGCTCACGCTGGCAGCGGTGGTCGTGGGCGTCGCAGAGATAAGCCAGTCGTCGATGCAGCTCAGGAGAAGGAGTCCAATGTGGTCATCCAGTGGAGCTACGGCTACCCTTCATCCACCAGCAGCCTCGTTCGCGCACTGATCTCCGATCCAGGAATGCGGGCGAAACGGGTGCCGATGGAGCAGCTTCACTTCCAGAGACAGCTCGCAACAGGCGCGTTCGGAGAGATCTGGCTGTGTGAGCTCGAGAGCTCCGAGGTGGCTGTCAAGCGGCTACTGAAGAGCCGGAAGCAGACCTTCGACGACGTGCAAGCCTTCATGGACGAGATCCAACTCACAGCGTCGCTGAATCACCCCAATGTGGTCACGTTCCTAGGCGTGGCGTGGACAACACTCGAGAACGTGTGTATGGTCATGGAGTATCTCCCCAATGGCGATCTGCACGCGTTCCTCCGAGCCAACATGGAGAAGACAGGAGGCGCTGGCCTGACCTGGCGGAAGGATAAGGTCCATCTCGCGATCGACATCGCTCGAGCACTACGCTACCTCCACGCTCGACGCCCCACTCCCTTGATCCACAGAGACATCAAGGCTCGGAATGTCCTCCTAACCGACAGCTTCGAGGCCAAACTCATCGATTTTGGCGTCAGTCGCAACTACGCGGCCGGAAGCTGCATGACTATGGGGGTGGGCACGCCTTTCTGGACGGCACCGGAGGTTCTGGATGGCTCTGTATACTCGGAGCAGTCGGACATCTACTCGTTCGGCGTGCTGCTTTCAGAGCTGGATACCGGCGCATCGCCCTACCACGACGCCAAGACGACCAGTCGTGGCTCCATGCTGCAGCCGTTCCACATCCTCAAACTGGTGATGAACGGCTGTCTGCAGCCCAATTTCTCGCCCACTTGTCCCCCAGGAGTGCAAGCCATCGCTGATCTCTGTCTATTGCGAGACCCAGCGCAACGACCTCGTGCCAAGACGGTCGTGAAGCTCCTGGAACGACTGGATGGGCCCGACCTGGACGAGAAGGAGCCGGAGTTGCCCATGTTGACGATCGTCAGCCACAGCAGCAGCCAAGCGGCGGCAGCGTTCGTGCAAGACGACACGAAGCCGGGCAAGGCATTCACGCGGACCATCAGTGACGACCCCACCTTGGCGTGTTCGTAGCGAAGGAAGCCACAGCGTAATATAGTTTTTAAGTATGTTCCACCAGTATCATCGGTCCCTGGCTCAGCTTGCGCTGCCCTCTCACGTTCAACGTCTCTCCATGGTTCGTGGCTTTCGATTGGGGTCGGGATTTTGGCCTTTTGGGTCGGGCACGAAGGGACGACAGCTTGGCAAGCTGCGGAGACTGGTCGAGGCAGCTGGAAGCTTGACCGTCTGTCCGGCTGGTGGGAGATGTCACCACGTGCTGGATCGGCGAGCGCTCCACTTCATAGGAAAGGTTGCTGGCAAGCAGGTGCTTCACGTTGGCATGACCATCTGCGTGCGTTTGGGGTTTGCGGAAACAAGTCACTTGACGGACAGATAAGTTGTTTGCCGCCCACGCCAAAGAGCAATGGGAGGAGCGATCGCAGACAGGAAGCAGGCTCGGCAGGTAGCGTCTCGAGCTTGGTCGGATGGCGACTGCTTGCACTATACACTGCGTCATTTGTGTATTGCGAGGCGGCTGCGCATCCTGCATCCACCACTCCAGTGCGATGTTTGACTCGCAGATGGCGAGACTGCAGACAGTAGAGCGCCTCGATCTGGTGAGTTACGGAGGAGACGCAGCAGCAGGAGACGGCGAAGCACATGATATGAATACCCTGGATACATGTGGCACTCCATCTGGTGGTCCGTCGACCTTTGTTGACCAGCCGCGAATGATTGCGCCACCCAGAAAGTCCAGATCGGGCCGTTTGGCGTCTCTCTTTCCACCAATCACATGGCTTATTGAGGTATTTTAGCCAATCCCAACTCGCTAATTGGTCGGCACATGGTCCCACCTCGTCACTGGACTGGGATAAGACGACATGTCCCTTTCATCGGCGGATTCGGTTCACGAAGGCCAGTCCAGCATTGCACTGGAGGCCAACCGCCCTCTCTGCCTCCATACGTGGGTCTTTTACCTGCGCGTCCGCCGCTTTTTATCCAGTTTGCGGCGCCAAAGCTCCCGCGTCGCGGTCAGAAAGAGCTCCAGAACTGTGTGTCATTGCCATTTCGGTGGGGAGCGACCGCGACCTATTGCGCTTGGTGTAGCAGAGCGTCGCTCGGATCCTGGAGGCGAGAATGCGGGAGTCTCTTATCGGCTCGGTGCTGAACACGCTCACGGGCGGCGGCACGACCACCACGACACCCACCCCGACAACCGCAACGCCCTCTCCAACAACGAAGACGCCCACTCCGACGACCAAAACACCCACCTCCACGACGAAGACGCCCACATCCACGACGAAAACGCCCACAACCACAACCCAAACGCCCGCCACAACAACCCAGACGCCCACAGCCACGACGTCCACACCTTCGACGACGACGAGTGCGCCTGCCTCCGTCACCGCCACGCCAAGTTCCACTTCTTCACC
>MBAC02000643.1:0-17084 GCA_001712635.2 Nothophytophthora sp. Chile5
TGAACGGAGCGTCACAGTATGGTGCTGGCGGTACTGGTGCGTACGGAGCGACTGGATACGGGGCTGCGTCGCAGTACGGCACTGGCGCTACTGGCGCATATGGAGCGACTGGCTACGGCGCTGGCGGCTTGGGCTCCACATACGGCTCGACCTACGGGACGGGGGGGTATGGAGGCATGGGAGGCTACGGTGGGTATGGCGGGATGAGCTCGTACGGCGGCGGCATGGGTGGCTACGGTGGCATCGGCGGCTACGGCAGTGGCTATGGCGGTGGCTACGGCGGATACGGGATGTCGTCGCGCATGGGCTACGGTGGCATGATGGGTGGACCAGGTGGCATGATGGACCCAAACGGCCAACTCGGATGGCTCTCGAGCTTCAACCAGATCGTCAGCTCCATCGGACAGATCACAGAGGTAAGTGGACGTCACTGGATTGGAGAAGTCATATTGGGAAGTGTGGCTCACAGGTGTTGTATTGGGTATGTATCTGATGCTATTAGCTGCTGGGGATGAACGCGGAAGCGCTCAACTTTTGCATCGGTACGTAGCAAATTGCGATCGCACAGCTAGTAGTTATTCGCAGCTGTTGACTGTGTAACGATTCCTCTGTCCTCCCTTCTTGTGAGCAGGCAGCTTCGTCCATTTCCTGGAGCGGATAGGTGCCATGTGTGCTGGAATGGCGGCCATGCTGGCGCCGCGGCCAGTGTTCCCGCCTGGCCATCCTCGGCACGGTGCGTTTTCTGTTTGAGACTCCTCTTAATGCAGACCCTGTATGTATCTCTAACGCTGTGTTGTGCTCTACCTCACCGATAGGCGAACCGCCCGTGACGGAAGAAGAGGAGCGCAGTCGCGTCCGCCGCGTGCGCATCTTCCAGTTCATGGTGAGCATGGTGGCGCTGACGTGTCTATACAAGGGTCTGCGGTGGCTCACAAG
Source organism: Nothophytophthora sp. Chile5 (assembly GCA_001712635.2). Lineage (NCBI taxonomy): Eukaryota > Oomycota > Peronosporomycetes > Peronosporales > Peronosporaceae > Nothophytophthora > Nothophytophthora sp. Chile5. The sequence goes on from MBAC02000643.1 coordinate 937, forward strand.
GCTGCGCGGCAAGGCCACGCGGAAAATGCTGGTCGCGCCGCCTCCCAGCGGCGTCGGTCGGGATTTGGAGAACATTTTCCAGCGCACGGTCGGCCCCAAGCGCTTCTAAGCCGGATCTCAATAACTATATCGTGCGTGGGCATCGTCGGAAGTCTGTCTACGCAAGGAGGGAGGGGAGGAAGCGGTAGTCCAGGCGTAGACATTTCGTATATATTCCCCCATCAACTCCGTCTGGCCGCTCTAATCTCCGATCTTGGCGCCTTCAAATCACCGTCGTCCACTGGCCCCTGCTCTCTGCTTATCCTCCACTGATGGGAGGGATAAGCGCCACTTCGTCTCCGTTCTCCAGCGCCACGTCATCGCCCGAGTATTCCAGGTTGCGCGCGAGCGTAATGCTGCCAATCGTGGCTTCGGCGTGCGGGTACTTCTCGCACAGCAGCCGGCGCAGCGTGGCCAGCGTTACGTCCTTGTCGCTGTCGAGCGTCACTTGCTCCTCGCGAAGCCCGACCTCCTCCCGCGCCGACGCGAAGTACAGCACCTTCACCTCCATCTTGATAACCCAGCCTTGCAGCAGGCTGAGCTGTGGTGCTTCGAAGGTGTCACGAAGGTATGCTGAAGGGAAACGACCCTTCAGACGACACACAGACGTAAATGTGTCGCGAAGGTGACGCGAGGGAACGGATCTTGAAGAGATGCCAAGCCATTGAAGAGCGCATTTGGCGGGCCCGAAGCGATGGGGACGGATGGCGCGACGACTGCGACGGCAACGGCGGCGAGTCGAAAGCCGTGGCGCTTCTACTACGAGATGGCCTTCCCACTGAGCAGCGGCAGCAGCATCTCCAAGGAGAAGGTGTGGACACAGGTATTGGCTGGGTGCTAAGCGTTCAAACCATAGCTGATTGGCTGGTTTGGAATATGTGCACAGCTCCAGGAGATGGCAGAGGTGGCAGCGGCGATCGATCAACGCGAGGAAGAGTATCTTCATAAGGTGGCGGCAAAAAATGCAGCGCACGCGGCGGAGATGGCGGCGGAGCGTGGGGACTCGGAAGGGAACGAGCCGCCGCCATTGGCGTTGCTTGTGGCCTGGATTCTCCGATGGCTGCATCTGAGCACTTTACTGTTCGTGCTAGTTGCGTTGGGGGCGCTCTACGTGCTCCATTCGTCCCAGGAGGCGCAGCAACATGCTCCTAATATGCTGACGCGAGCGGCAGTGACCATTGTGTTGATCACTGCCATCCTCAATCTCGTCGGCTTGGTGGTTGCGCAGCGGCGCAGCATGATCGGCACCCGTGTGCTGCTTGCGCTGGATATCATGCTGATCTGCGGACTGACTATGTTGCTGGATGAGGTGAATATCCTTCGCAGCAGCCAGAAGAAACTCCAGGAAGTACTGGCAAAGGGCGAAGACGACCTTACAGAGGACGCGATGGACTGGATCTTAAATGGCGCCTCGGTGCCTTCGTTGGTGCAACGCTTCGTGTTTGATGCACCGAGTGTATTTCTCCAGTTGCTGCAAGAGCAGTGCGATGCTTCAAACGCTGCTAAGGATGGGAATGTCTCCGTCGCCACGGATCAGCGCGCATTCTTCACCCAGTTTTGGAGTTCCGACGAGAAAGCGTGTGTCGACGGAACTCTGCAGGCCCATCTCCAGATGGAATCGATCTTTCAGCCAACTCTCATCGCTGTTACCGTGCTGACGGCGCTGCAAGTCATTTTCTCCGGCGTGTTCATGATTGTGTGCGAACCTGAGGTCCCCGGAAGATCACCCAAAAAACGTAAACGGAAGCGTCTTCGCTCCAAAAGCAGTGCTTCATCGCTGCCATCCCCGTCATTGAATGACTCAGCAGCACTGCCGACCACAGTGTTCATTCGACTGCTGACCTTTGCCACTGCTCTCTGCGGAGCTTCGAATGTGATTGTGGGCATCGATCTGCTGCAATCCTGTGCTGTTGCTGACTTCTCGACCGATTTCACGTGGGAGCTCGCAATCTGTGCCGTCTCCGGTCTGTCAGCCGTCTTCGCGGCGCTCCTCACGGGGTGCCAGTGGAAGCAACGACTTGCAAGCTTCTTGTTGACCCTGGCTATCATTATCGAAGGCTTCCTGCTATCGGAATCCGTCAGCATGGCCAACACACTAGCCGGTAGCGACACCGTATCAGCGAGCGATGGAGTACTGATGCAACTGCTCAGCAGTATGTACGACGAAACTTCGGTGCAGACATGCCCGTCGATCAAGCGGTGGCTCTCGCATGTTTGCGTTGCCACTGATAACGGCAGTTCGACATCGTTCGGCGCTTCCTGCCAACGCGAATTCGCGGCGCTATTGCTTGCGTCCCTGAATTTCACCGCCTCGTATCTCTCATGGGCAATAGGAGTGAAGCTGTGCTTATTGCTGCCAACAGTTCGTCGAATGGTCCCAACAGCAGCCTTATATATGTGCTGCATCTCGCCCCCGGACGACTTCACGTTGATTAAGCCGGGTAGCGGCTTTCGGCAATCATCGTTGGAGTTTGACGACGCTCTCGAGCTCTATTTGACATCGGTGCGGTCGAAGGATCCCAAGTGCAGAGAAGAGGAGCGTCAAGCCTTTGAGAAGGAGTGGACCGCGCGAACATGTCGGGTGCTGGCTGATGTGCGAACCCCGATTGTCGTTGTCAGCGCCAGCGATTTCGAATCCATCGTTCGGACGCTCGTGTTACGACGATTGACCGAAGTTTGCAAGATGGACGTGAGTCTGAGAGTGGCGAATGATGGGAAAATGCTGCTCGTGAGGATCTTCGCGTCTGACAATCTACTCCTTGCGACCCTCTGCGAAACGGAGACGTATCGACTACAGTTCGCAGATGCCATCGACCCCGGACGGCGCTTTTGGCACGATCGGAGAGAGCTTAGCGCCGACCAGAGAGTGCTCGATATGCACACTGTCAAGCAAAAGCTGAAGCAGTTGTCTGTGGACAGTGCTGTGGCCCGCAAGGAGGTCACGTGGCCGCTCGGCGAGTCGTTGGCACGCGTTTCGGCTCGAGTTAATGCTCTATCACGAATCTCACGAACTGTAAGAGGGCAGCTCGTCCCTTGCAATATGTCGCCGCCTTTTGCCAGCTACTCCCCACTGATACAGCGCCAGTATCTCTACCAAAAGTATCCCAACCGGCTGGATCTGCCCGAGACGTATCGGCGCTCTGCGGTGCTTCGCACGATCGACTGTCTCCGTCTTACGCGCTATCTGCTCGATGCTGAGTTCGACACGACGGCCATGCTCTCCAACAACCTCGTGACCTCCTTCCACTGCCTTCACAGTGCCAGCCGCTTCGATTTGAACTCGCGCGCGGCACTCACAACATCGTGGTTGCTGTTTTGGCGGCCGACATATCTACCAGGCGAGTTTGTGCCACGGAAACACCCGCTACTGAATCTGCTGGGTCGATTTATGCCATTCCGACAACCGCTGCAGAGTGTTCGAGATTACTTTGGCGAGAGCGTGGCCTTATACTTTGCGTGGCTCGCGTTCTACGCCAAGTTGCTGGTGCTACCCACGCTTGCAGCAGCTATCATGATGGCAAGCGCACCGCGTGACTCGAAGATCACTGAACTGTGGGTCTTTTACACCTCCTCACACCAAGATCAGGGGTCATCCGACGTTGGGAAGGAGGCAGGAGGAGGTGACACACCCAACGCGAAGATTTCATCCGCAGAATTCGCTCTGAGTCTCGGTGTGATCACCTGGGGATTCGTGTTTTTCAAACTATGGGAGCGCAGGAGCGTGTGGTATCAGCTTCAATGGGGAATCACTACCGATGCCACCCTCATGGTCCATAGCTCAAGCTCTGGACTCCTGAGCAGGCCGTCTACCTACCCAATACTCGCGCGTTTGCAACGAAAACTGGGCTCCTGCTTCTGCATCGTGGCTCTAGGAATCGCCAATTTACTCGTAGTGCTGACGCTGTTGCTTGCACAAGGGCCACTGTCTCGACTGGCTGGAGAGCGACTCGCTGTGCTTGGCAGCTGCACGTGTCAGGCGTTCCTTGTGCAGTGGAATGGAGCTGGCATTTCCCGTGTGGCACACGCGCTTAGCAAGTGGGAGATCAATGGCATCTCCAGTGATCCGATGGTCTACCGCAGTGCTATCATCGCCAAACTCTTCGTGCTTCAGCTCCTCAACACTTTCTCGGGCCTTTTCCTTCTAGCGTTGAGTGGCGCTGGTGGTTTGGCGCCGCTACTGCAACGAGTGGGACCCCTGCGTCTGCTCTACGAGTCCTTCTCGGACCATGTTGAGAGCCGCGTCAGCGTTTTTGTGGAGATGGAGACGCTGATATTAGCCATGTTTATGGCTCGACTAAGTTCGCACGGCTTCGCGATCGCGCGCAGCGTGACCCGCACGAGCGTGATTCGGTGGACACAGGAGGCCCCTTGCAAGGAGAAACAGACAGATGAGACACTGCTGTCGCCATACGCTGGCGTGTACGAGGACTACGCTCAGATCGTGGTCCAGCTGGGCTTGGTGGTCATGTTCTCGAGCGTGTGTCCGCTGGCGCCGCTTCTGGCGTTCGTTGACTGCGCTGTTGAGCTCCGACTAGATGTACTAGAGGTCTGTTGCTTGCGACAACGCCCCGAACCCGAAGGGATTGACACTCAAGAGGATGGCAAGGACGACGGCGGTCTGGGACTTTGGGCTCCCTGCATTCTCTTCATGCTCAAGCTGTCGGTGCCCGTGGTACTAGCGCTCGAGTTCTTCACGGCGGATAACTATCGCCAGGTATCGTTCGAGCGTCGAGTGGGTTGGTGGTTGCTTGGCACGCTGGGCATTTGGGTCGTCGCCCAGCTTTTCGCGACGCTGGTGCCCAGTGAAAGCCACCGCGCAGAGGAAGCTCGAGCTCGCAACGCCTTTCTTGAGGAACGCTACGTTGGCCATGCGGAAGCGCTGGAGTCTTCGGGCATCTCGAAGGTAGATGACCAACCTGGACATCTCCAAGCAGACGATAGTGAACTTCAGGGTTCTGCAACTTCGACGGAGCAGATGCATCGCCACTATCAGGAACGTCTGGAGCTATTGCGCCGTCTGAATGTGGCCTTGCGTAAGCACGAGGAGCTGCGCAGTTCTCTTCCTGTTGCTGCTGAAATCGCCGTCCCTGTTGTCTCTGAAAAAGAGCACGAACGTGAAGGTGACGCAATCGAAAACCTAATGGGAGGCGATTCCCAAGTGGCCTCTCTAGATGCTGAAGTCGCCTCTGTCGAGAACGACGCGCAACTGCGAGCGAGTAGCACCAGTGAAGAGATGATCGTAGGCTACTTCCGGCAGATCCCGGGCGCCTGGTCGCCCCCAGGACAGCGCAACGAAGAGGTTGAGGAGGAAAAGGAGGCGCCGTCGACTCCTATTAAGGCAGCCACTGATGCTGAGCCTCCCGCCCCAAGGAGACTCTCGAAGCTGTTCAAGCGCATCTCACCCTCGTCATCAGTAGTCATGCCACCTCCAGCTGCCACGGCTGCATCTCCACTACTGGCTGATGAGCCATCGAAACCGCAGACTTCCTCTGATGCGGAAGAAAAGGAGGCATCGCCTTCGACTGCTGAAGCACCTTCTGAGGCTGTTGTTGCGTCTCAAATGGCCGTCAATGCGTCACGCAGACAGTTGTCTCTCTCTCCTCGCCTGGGCTTCTTGTCCCGCAAGCCCAAGCTGTCGGCTCCGAGAGATAGAGACAGCGATGACGAAAGCAGTGGAAGCAGTCGAGTTACCGAAGGCATTCCAGTGGAGCAACCCGCCCGGGGAAGGCTTTCGAAACTATTCAGACGCGTGCCACCCTCGTCGGCGTCAACCTCTCCGCCGCCCGTAGCTTATCCGGCGGCTACAGAGCCATCGCCACCGCAGATTGCGTCTGATGACTCGCCGTTCGCGAGGACGGAGCTTGCAGACAGAGGACCCACCACGGAGACGTCACTCCGCGACCAGTTCGACTTCCTCTCGCATGCGCGTACGTCTGTCCAGCCATCGCAGCGCTTCGATGTGCACCACATCTCTTTTGCCTTACCTGGTTGTGCTTCTGCTTGTGGTGTAGACTCGGAGCGTGCAGAAGGACAGGCGTCGACGTCAGCATCGCGACGGAGGTCAAGGAGAGACGCCGCCCATCCACCGTCACCGCCGCCGACGTATGCAAGACTGGAGCTGTCGGGGCTCGAGGCAGTGCGCGAGGCCGCACGCCGCCACCAGTTCGATTTTTCCACGGACAACGAAGGTTGGAGGAAATGGAGGCAAGATGAGGACACGCACGGGAACTGACGGATGGATGGATGCACGGTGTTGTTTGCCTCCTGCGTTGGTGCGTGTTCTTTGGTCCGGCCAAACACCAGCATGGAAGTAAAGCAGCAGGCAGTCGGAAGCGGGTGCGTGGGTCATTGCGGAGACATGGGCTGCAGCGGTGAGGCCGGCCGGAAGCTCCCGAGGAACGGGATTGGCGGCGTTGTCTTCGAGCACATCGCACAAGACAGAAGAAGCGATGCATCAGTGCTATGAAGGGCAAGCAAAGCACGGTAGTGGTGAGGGAGTGGCTTACTTCGGCACGATACTTGTGCTGTCGGATCTCCTGGAGCTGTGGTAGCAAGCCTTCCTGATCCAGGACCAGCTCCAGCCGCAGCGCCACGTTGGCACTCTTGCGAGACGTGTGCGCCACGTGTGACGAGAACGCTGGCTTCGATGGCGGCGAGGACTTGGGTGGCGAGCGAGAAGCCCTGGCTGCTTGCTGCAGTTGCTGCTGGAAAGTGGGCGAGATTGGTGTGGCCAGGACATCTTCCCCCGGGGCGGCTCCGAAGAATCCTTCCTGGTCACGGGCGACGGAACGGCGGGCGTCCTGGTTGCTGGGCACCACGAATTTGGTCTGGAAGTCACGACCAGCCGCTGCGGGTGTCCATTGGCGAGGCGACGTGGACTCGCGGAATTCGTGGGTGCTCGGCGCGCGATAAGGCGTCCGCGTGGTGTCCGCGTTCTGCTGGGCGGCTTGGGTGGCCAGCGCAAGTCTGGCGGCCACGGCACCTCGGGCCGCTGCAGTCGCGAAGGGCGGATACCTTTCGGCCTCTCGTGGCACCCGGTATGATGGCGATCGCTGTCGGATGTCGCGCTCGCGAGGGGAAGCTGCTCGAGCCACCTCGTCCGCCAGCGCTCGCTCGAACTCGGAGAACCGGTCACGCGTCTCGAAGGAGCAGCGGCCAGTGCTCTTCAGCTCCTGCGCCACCGCCAGTGGCAGCCCCAGCGACCCCGTCAGAGTCAACAGGCTGCGAGTCGTGGGAGACGAGGTGGCGCTCATTCCCGAAGGCAGGTAGATGCTGCGTCAATGGACGAATGCCAGCAGCTGGCAATGGACAACAGACAGCAATAGGCAGCACAGCAACGACACCATCACGCACATATTCCTCCGCGCTTCTTATCCGCCACCCTCTTAAAAATAGACGGCCGCACCCACTCGCTCCAGCAGCAAGCGCTCTCCCGGCATGCGGCTTGAATGGGAAATGGGGCCTTCGGGCTCTTGGACTTGGGACTCGAAGCTTGAGGACGAGGCCAGCGCTTAGGCCTCGCACTGCGTGTTCCAGCGCCACTCGTACTGCTGCAGCGCGTTGGCGAAGTGCACGAGCGCGGCGGCGACGACGCAAATGTGCCAGAGCTGGTGGCTGGAGAACCACACGTCGAAGCGGCCCGGGTAGAAGCGCTCCGGGAATTTGGTGGCGTAGATGATGGCGCCGCTCGTGTACAGCAGCCCCATGAGCATCAGCGGACCGATCATGACCGTCACGTGCGGGTCGAAGAGCCCGAAGTGCCACACCAAATGCCCCACGGGCACCACGCCGAAGAACCCCAGCGCCAGGAAGATGCAGGTGCGCGCCACGAGGTACTTGGGCGTGCCGAAGGCCGGCACGAGCGTCACGGCGAAGGTGAGCGCGGCCATGACCGAGATGGAGGTCAAGTAGGCGCTCCGTAGCCACGGGTGGCAGTAGAACGAGTAGTAGACCATGGGGTAGAAGGAGCCGGCGATGAGCACGGTGATGCCGGCGTAGTCCAGGCGCGACAGGAACATGTAGGCCGAGCGGCTGTACACGAACAGCAGGTGGAACGTGGCGCTGCACGTCAAGCAGATCACGGCGCTCACCATGAACACGAAGATGGGCCAGTGCGGCACTTGGTGGGGCCCTTCGGCGCTCGCCAGGATGTGCAGGCCGTTGCGGACGCTGTCGGCCACGCCGTGCAGCTCCTCCAGCGCGTACTTCATGGGCAGGTCGGCGCCCACCTGGCTGGCCACGTCCTGCAGGAAGACCGACAGGCCTTCCACGCGTTGACTCAGCTGTTCCTTCAGCGAGCGCACCTGCTCCGAGTGCGCATCGCGGACTTGGCCTCCCAGACGAGCGGACAGCGCGCCCAACTCGCTGCGCATGAGCTCCATCTGAGCGCCCACGGACTCCGAGAAGCCGCCCACGTTCTGCTCCACCAGGACGTGGAGGCGCTCCAGACTCGGCAGGCGGTGCAGACTGTGGTCGAAGATCACGCTGGCCACCTCGTAGTACTTGGCGGGCGCCACACGTCCCGCGGACGGCGGACACGACTCGGTCAGCCCCGCCGCCAGGAGCATGCGCTGCGTGTGGCGACCTCCCGCCAGCCACTGCTGGTCGCCGGCGACGCCACACCACGCTTCCGGCGTCGTGAGGCCCGCGAGCGCGCCCACGTCGCTGCCTGCGGGCGAGAGCGCGTGGCTGGAGAGCGCGAGGTAGAGCATCAGCATGAGGAAGATGAAGGAGCCCACGATGTGCGTCCACACGTTGAGCGTCTCGTTGTGCAGCTCGAAGAGCGACAGGAAACAATCCCGAGCCGAGTAGTTGAGGCGGTAGCCCGAGCGGATGTACGAGTTGTCCGCCAGGTACGCGAAGCCCTCGGAGTGCAGGCGCTCGAACGTGTGCAGCTTGGACTCCAGCTCTACTGCGCCGCTGGGCGCGATGGCGCTGGACGTCATGCTGCTGCTCGTGCCGATTGGAGACTGGGCCTTGGCCGCGCGACTCCGCAGCAGCATGTGGTGGCCCGTTTCCATGGCTTCTTCTTCCGGTCGTTGCCGTGACGCGCCAGTCGAAGAAGGCGACGCGGCTGAGTTTGTAATCGACCTGGCGGAATGAGAAATGGCGCGGCCCTCTATTGCGGCGGTGGCGACCTGACCCCTGACCCTCCGTCGTCAGTCGCGCTCGCTGGCCAATCAGAGCCAGCGGTGACGGGTGGGAGCGCGCGCCGCCCAGATTGCTGGATGTATACGCTGGTCCGGTTGGAAGGGGCGGTATACAGAGATTCACACCTCCAGATTCGAGTACGTACGCACTTGTATACGTTTCTTGGGTGGACGGATACCCGATCCATCTCTTTTCAGCCGAGCGTTGATGGCTGTGTATAGCCGGATATGTGGCGCCGACTCCTCTCCTGTTCTTCGCCCCTCTAGGCAGAAAACGGCGCAGGTACCGCCGCTTCCTCGCATCATCTTAAGTACGAGCGCCAACCCGTGCAGTGATTGGCTCTAAAAATAGCTCTGCGCATCACTCGAGGAAGTCAATCGTTGCAGCAAAACTTTTTCCCTGTGCACTCAACAGATGGATTTAGTTTTGGCCAATGACCTTCAAGAACGATTGACTCCCCCACACTCAACAATTTCATTTTACTGCTTACCGCGCGCCATCACTCTCCCTCGTCATGCTAACGTCGTCTGCTAGGCAAGAACTGCTTCGCAGACTTAAGCGACAGGTAGACGCGCGCACTAGAGAGGCGCACCTTCGGTTCCTGTTCAATGAAAGGGATCACTTCGAGGGAGACGCCAATAAACTCGTGGAGGCGGCGTACAAATCTGCACTGGAGAAGCGCTATGTAGATCGCGCTCTTTCACATCGAAAGCGAAGCGACAAGTACCAGGTGCTCCTTCACGACGAGGTCACCCTGAACGACACCGAGGTTTTGGCTCATTTTCGCGTTAACTGAATTGCGTCTGCTCAGTTGGTAAACCTGCTCTCCGCAGACCCCGAGCTTCAGACGGAGCCTCAGCATACTCGCCGTGGACATGCCGAATTGCAGCTTATAATTTTACTCAATGTGTTGAGGAGCAACAGGAACGATAACACGAACCCCAAGCTCGCAATTTTCCTGTGGATGGAATCTGAAACAGCTAATGACTCAGATCATGGCGCGAGCGACACAAGCGCTGTTCAGGGTTAGAGAGTCCGTTATCGCGTGGCCGGACGCAGAAGAGCGGCAAGAGATCGCGCAGCATATTCAAACTAAGCACGATTTTGTGAACTGGGTCGGGATGGCCACGGTATATTTCTACCGCTGAGGTTCAAGCCTCTCACGAACGATGAGGACTACTACACTCGCAAAGTAATTACGCCGTTGACGATTTGATCGCCTGTGATGACTTGGCTCGAGTACGTGATGCTGTCATCGGTTGGCTAGGATCTGTCCACGACAGTTGAGCGTGGTCGAACGACCGCCTCGCACTTCGACCAAATGAGTTCTTTTCGCCGTGTGAATACCTGGATCTTCTCTCCAGTACATCTGCCAACAACGAGGCCACCGCGGACGAATCCTCGAAGACGTTTGTTACGAGTTATGGCAGTTTTAAAAGCGCTGTGTGTGGCTAACATTCCTGTAATTTAGCGATTCCAGCGATAGCGGCAGCTGCTGTCCGAAGAATGACGACGTACCACGGCCTCATGATATGGTGTGGACTCCTCATTTGCAGAACCCTGATCGCATTTTACTGCGAGATGCGGACTCGGCGGAGTGGCACTCGTACGTTCGAAGCTGTCAGCCGGACAACTGCCAGAGTTCGCTCGTGGATCTCTATTGCGCAGCAAATAATTGCTGTGTCGGTGCGCACTGTGGCAACAGACCTTGAGAGCTCGAGAGCTCGAGGTTCTGGCTCTTCGTCAGACAATCAACGGACTTGGCGTGTTTTCAAAGCGGGACCTTCCCACCAGGACAATCACTGGGGCTTACGCTGGAGAATTGACTATGAAGCAGACCAGCGACTACGCGCTCAAGCTATCTACGAAGTCATCCCGCGGGGAAACATTGTACATCGAAACGAAGGAATGCGGGGCTCTATCGAGGTACCTGGATCACTCTTGTGCAGCAATTGCTTCTTCTTTGTGACCAACAACCGCAGAAAGGTGGTCGTCGTTGTGGTGCCGGTTGAGAAAATCGGCTCTGGCGAAGAAGTGACAGCGGATTATGATAGTCCCTGGTTCAAGTGCCAACACGGAGCAGATGACTGTCGCGGTGGACAGGTGAAATTGGCCAAGTTGCGTAGTGAGTACGTTTTGAAATTGGTTGCGTAGTTGAACCATCATGCAATCCGTGCAATTATTACATGAACGACTGCATAAACTCAAGTCCATGTCTGGGGATCAAAAGCAAATCGAGATAGGCTGTGTAGTTGGAACAAATTGGGCCTGTTAGAAGGTCAGCCTAACCTTGACCGGACGTGTAAGCACCATCGCTAGCGTGACATATGTCGATTAAATCCCGTAGCGTACCCCGTATGAAATTGTACGCATGAACCATCGCCATTTTCCAGCTTATCGTTCACCGTCTTTGACTGCGTTCATGCATCTTCGTAGTAGCGGTGGGGAGATATCTGTAGGATGACTCGTTCGCCTGCTTCGCGGCGGCCTCCAAGTCTCACTGATTCCGATCCGACTTATGTATCCAGTCCGAAAAACAGTAAGATGAAGAGAGAATGCGCTAGACAGCTCGCCCCAATCATAAGCAAAACCTCAAACTGGTTTCACGCTTCGTATTCCCTTTGAATCTGCGGGTCTCGAACTTGAAAGGTTTTACCCTGTATGGACAACCTAAGTCGAGTTGTTTTCGGTTATGGGTCCAGGATACGCCAAAGAAGTATACCGGTATCCGCACCGGGTTCTCGTATTTTTTGTTCGTCCAAATATAAATCCGAAAATGATTCTGCCGCTGGCGAATCAGAATCGGCGGCTGAGTGATACCGGTATCGTATTCCCATACTTGAAGTCGTGGATCCTGCAGCAAACAAAGAAAAGCACCCACATTGAATAACGTCCAATCGCATCAAGCTATCGTGTATTCGTCCCATTCTGCTTGGTCCATTGCCGAGCTTCACACCCGAATATCATCCAATCGCAGCTCATTCGACAACGCGAAAACACGGTGACTAATCCGGTACTATGCATTATGCTATCTCATTTTCCTTCAAAAGGGGGAAGAAAATCAGGAGCTTTTTGGCTCGCGTTTCCATACGGAAACCAGTTCCAAGCCCCCCAAGTCGACAAGGAAGAGAGAGAGTCATGAGTGAAGCCGTGAAGCCGCTGCAGAGCCTGCTGGATGCCTTCGGCGCGCGATTGGCGCGCGTGGAGGCTCAACTGGGCGTGGAGGGCGCACCAGCCCCCGCGGCCCCCGCTGCGGCCCCATTGGCCGCCTCTGTGGAGCTGTCGCCGCAGCTAGAGGCCTACGACGCGTACGTGGCTCAATACTTGCCGCCGTTCCTGACCGTCAGCGAGAAGCTGGGCGAGGACACCCGCAAGCTGGGCGAGGTGACGGAGAAGGCGTTCGCGGCTCAACGCGCGTACCTGCTGATGGCCAGCCAGTGCAAGAAGCCGGCGGCTCTAAACCCTGAGCACCTGCGCGATCTGCAGGCCTGCATCAAGGAGATCAACTCGCTGCGCGACAACCGCAGCGAATTTGCCAACCACCAGAACATGGTGAATGAGGGTATTCAGGCGCTGGGCTGGCTGTGCGTGGAGCCGGCACCAAAGCCTTTCATCGAGTCATACGTGGGCGGGTCCGACTTCTGGGGCAACAAGATCCGCGTGCAGTTCAAGACGAGCAACCCGGATCAGATCGCCTTCGTGGCGGCTTTCAAGGGCCTGCTCACGGAGCTCATGGCTTATGTGAAGGCGCACCACACCACGGGTGTCACGTGGAACCCCAAGGGTGGTGACGTTGCCGCCTACACGCCTGGAGCCGCTGCCGCGCCCAAGCCTACCGCGGCGTCCGGCGGCGGTATGACTGGCATTTTTGCCGGCATCAAGGCTATCGATCAAAGCAGCGGGAAGACCGCGGGGCTGAAGAAGGTGACGAAGGACATGCAGACCTGGCGCAGTGAGTACAAGGCCGATGGCACTGCAGCTCCTGCGGCTGCGGCTAGCGCTCCCGCCTCCAAGAAGCCGACAGCGCCGGTCAAGACGACGAAGCCGTCCGTGTGCGAGCAGCGCAATGGCAACTGGCAGATCGAGTACCAAACGGGTCCTGAGCCGCTGACCGTGAGTGACGTCAACATGAAGCAGCAGGTGTACATCTTCGGTTGCGAGGGCGCCACCATCCTGGTGGAAGGCAAAGCCAAGAACATCGTGCTGGACTCGTGCAAGAAGTCCAAGCTGATCTTCGACGACGCCGTGTCCAGCATCGAGATCGTGAACTGCAAGGGCGTGCAGGTGCAGTGCAAGGGTCGCGTGCCGTCGGTGGCCATCGACAAGACGGACGGCTGCCTCGTCTACATCTCGTGGGAAGGCCGCGAGGTGCAGTTCGTGACCTCCAAGAGCTCGGAGATGAACGTGGCCTTCCCGGAGGGCCCGGGCAGCGACGACTACGTGGAGAAGCCCATCCCGGAGCAGTTCGTGCACAAGATCACGGACGACCTCACCATCTCCTCCGACGTCTCGGACCTTTACTCGCATTAGACGCTGCCAAGAGAACGCACCAGCATCATCGCAGTGCAATCCGGCAGCGAGGGCACAGAGCGCGTGACCTTCGGCTCTAATTGCCCTCATACCTCCACCAGAGCTCCATCCAAGGTGCCGTCGGGGCTGCATGTCTCTTCCTTTGATGCTTGTTTTGTGCTGTCCTGCTGAATGAATGGAAGGATGGAGGAATGAACGAGCGTTTGCTTCCCTTTCCAGTCACTTCGCCTCTTGACGAAAGGTCGGGTGGGGATTGTGCTTGTGATCTCGTGCGGCTATTGACCAGGTATCGCAATGGGGAAGGCCACGGAGGTGGCGCCGCCGCCGCCGATCATGACGGAAGAGCTGCCGAGTCCAGAGGCAGACACCTCGGAGCCGTCAACGCTGATCTCACTGGAGCAACTGGAGCAGCTGGACGCAGCGGTGTCGGCAGCAGAGCGCGTGGCTTGCCTCCAGACTGCTCTTGGCGTGCAGCACTATCCGGCGAACGCGCGCGCAAGTGTGTGGGTGGATTTCTGCTTCGGCGTACTGAACTTCGCTCGCGACGACGCCCAGCTGTCGCCCGACAAGTCGCTGTGTCTGTTGACCCTCGCGCATGACCTCTACGCCTTCTCAACGCAGCCACTGGCCGTGCTGGAGACGGAGTCGACGTCGACAGAGCTGGCACCATCACCTCCAGACGAGAAAATCACGACGGATGCGACCGTGGAGATTGTGGCTCCCACGGCAGCGATCGCTTCACCTGCTGGTACTGCCGACGCGTATCCGTCGGTGGAGGCAGCGTACAACCAGTTCCGCGAGAAGATCCTGGCTGCCAGCGGCGTACCGACTAGCAGCATTCGCTCTCCAAGCCAGCAGCAATCTACCGTCGAGGCGCCATTGCCTCCGATCTCGCCTTGCACACCCTTCTCGACGACGGAGGTGGCGCAGATCGTGACGTTCTTCACGTCGACCTTCTTCCGACACTTGCGCGCCTACCAGTTCCTGAGTCGCGTGGCTCGTCAGAGCGTGGTGCGCGAGACGCCGCTGTCTGTGGAGACGCCTCTGCCGCCTGCCGCTCTCGCCACCGCCACCTTGCAAACGCAGTGAGTTCATGACGCTGCAGATTCGTGTCCATTCGGAAATCAGGCAGCTGTAAAGAGAGTAGAGCGGAATACAAGGCAGTACCGTCCAGTCCGTTCCAGTCAGTCCACCGGCTTGCTCGCTCCATGGCTTGGATCGGATCGGATCGTCTGACGTCGACCGTACCCATGACCACGTAGGCGCTCGCTTCGTGTGCACGTATCGTGTTGATATTCTGCTCGGCTGCAGTTATTGCTGCTTGCTGCTGTTGTTTTCTACTTTCTCCGCGTCCGTCGGATCTACATGGTAGCAATGGCTGCTGTCCACCTGCCACTCGTTGGTCTTGTCGGGTTTGGCTGCCCTGCAATGCGCAGCCACCTCGTGTCAAGCGAAGTCCTCCCCACGAGGATTTACTTCGTGCCTTCCCTTGCCGCGATCTATCCGCGCATGTGAACTCTATCGCTTGAAGAGATCCATGACCGTACTGGAGTCGACCTCTTTGAGGGAGTTGATGGTGCCGTTGAGGATGATGAAGGAGCCCACGATCTGCGACGTACGCACCGTGAGGCCCTTCGGGAAGAGCACCGCCAGCGCAGTGGCCACCATGTAGCGCTTGCGCGGCGCCACCGTGTTGGGCACGCGCACCTCGGCGCGGCGGATGAAGTCGTCCATGTGCGCCGCGTAGCTCTTCTGCGGGTTCATGAGCTTCATGGTCGACAGGTTGTGCGGCACGTGCGACAAGTAGCCGGACACGACGCCGGCCACCATACTGCCGATGGCGTTGTTCATCGCGGCGCTATCGGTGAGCGGCAAGCGCTCCTCGAAGTAGTCCGAGAGCTGGTTGAGTCCCACGCCGAAGATCACCTCACGCAGCATACGCGGCGCCGTACCGCGTATCCAGCGCGTGGCCAACGACTCCGGGTTCATGTGACCGGCGTTAAAGGCCTCCAACATGCCGCTCACGGGCGTCATGATGACACCGGGAGACACAGCCTCCAACAGACGCACGACCTGCGGGTACTCGTACTGGTCGGCGTCCACGTGCTTCTCCAGCAGGTGGCGGAGGCCCTTGAAGCCGTTGATGTACACAATGCGCGTGGGGATCTGCATGTGCATGTTGGGGAAGAGCGAGGCCACGGGCTGCCCAGTGAGACGCGCGTTCAGCACCGAGTTCATGCCGCTGCGGTAGAACGACTCGATGGAGGCGGCCACGGACGTGGCGAAGTACGGCGTGGGCTTAGCGTGCTGCTCGAACAGCGGCGTCTGCAGCAGCGAGGCCTGCCGCCGGATCTCCTTGCTCAAGCTGTGCATGACCTCGCGCGAGGCCGTCTTGTCCTCCAGCACCTCGGCCAGCGCCGTGCTCTGCA
>MBAC02000645.1:0-11337 GCA_001712635.2 Nothophytophthora sp. Chile5
GCGTGCGCGAGCTGCACGTGTTCTGCGAGCTGTACTCGTGCCTGGTGAGCGCCGAGGAGCTGCGCCAGCACCGCCTCACGGGCATCATCCTGTCGGGCGGCCCGCAGTCCGTCTTCGACAAGGGCGCGCCCCACGTGGCGCCCGAGGTGTGGGAGCTCATCGAGAGCCAGAAGATCCCGGTGCTGGGCATCTGCTACGGCCTGCAGGAGCTGGCCTTCACTTTCAACGGCAAGGTGGCGCCGTCCCAGCACCGTGAGTATGGCAAGGCCATGGTCTCGCGCAAGAGCGGCGTGGACTGCGGCGGGCTCTTCGACGGCCTGCCCGACGAGTTCCAGATGTGGATGAGCCACGGCGACAAGCTGCACGCCCGGCCCGACGGCTTCGAGGACATCGCCACCACGGAGAACTCGGAGCACGCGGCCATCGTGGATGTCAAGCGCAAGTTCTACGGCCTCCAGTTCCACCCGGAGGTGACCCACAGTCCGCTGGGCAAGGACCTGCTGCGCAACTTCGTGGTGGGCATCTGCCAGTCCCCCACGGACTGGGACATGCGCAGCATCGCCGACGCCTTCATCGACGAGGTGCGGCTCACCGTGGGCCCCGAAGGCCACGTGATTGGCGCCGTTAGCGGCGGCGTGGACTCGTCCGTGGCCGCCGTGCTGCTGCAGCGTGCGCTGGGCGACCGCTTCCACGCCGTGCTGATCGACAATGGTCTGCTGCGCCAGGACGAGGCCGTGGAGGTCGTGGACCGGCTGCAGACGAAGCTGGGCATCAACCTCAAGTGCATCGACGCTTCCGACCGCTTCCTGGCGGCGCTGAAGGGCGTGACGGAACCCGAGCTCAAGCGCAAGACCATCGGCAACCTGTTCATTGAGCTCTTCCAGGAGGAGGCGGCTCGCATCGAGCACCCCGTGGACTTCCTGCTGCAGGGCACGCTGTACCCGGACGTGATCGAGAGCGTGTCGTACAAGGGTCCGTCGGCCACCATCAAGACGCACCACAACGTGGGCGGCCTGCCCGACACGATGCACCTGAAGCTCATTGAGCCGCTGCGCGAGCTGTTCAAGGACGAGGTGCGGGAGCTGGGCATGGCGCTGGGCATCGACGAGGAGAGCGTGTGGCGCCACCCGTTCCCCGGTCCGGGCCTCGCCATCCGCGTGCTGGGCGATATCACGCCCGAGGCGCTGACGACGCTGCGTCAAGCCGACGCCATCTTCCTGGAGGAGCTGCGTAAGAGCGGCCACTACAAGACCACGGGCCAGGCCTTCTGCGTGCTGCTGCCGGTCAAGTCGGTGGGCGTCATGGGCGACGGCCGCACCTACGAGAAGGTCATCGCCATCCGCGCCGTCAGCACGTCGGACTACATGACGGCCGACTGGTACCACATGCCGTACGACGTGCTGGGCCGCATGTCCAACCGCATCATCAACGAGGTGCGCGGCGTCAACCGCGTCGTCTACGACATTTCCTCCAAGCCGCCGGCCACTATCGAGTGGGAATAGACGACGGGCCACTGAGAGAGAGAGCTGCTGCCTACCAGACCACTAGGAAGGCGAAAGGACGAGTAGCTAGAAGGACAGCACGACCAACTCTTCGAGTAACGGAACGCCAATAGAGCAACGCGGTACCTGCATGTACACTACACAACCCACGTCTTCACAGGGCAGGGCGGTCATGCCGCCCGAAGTCCGTCCAGGTCTTATCCTCCGCCACATGGCAGCAGTTTTTCTGGGACTTGTGGAAAGTTCCAGTCGGTTCACGTGGCTGCCCAGTCTCCGGAATTGGACCGGCACTTCAAGCGTCGTTGGCGGATGGCGACAATCAGCGGGTATGAGGCGCTGTCGTTGCTGGGCAGCGGCCAGTTCGGCGACGTACTGCTTGTTCGGCGCGTGACCGACCGGAAGCTGTTCGCGGCCAAGGTCCCACACGGCGGCGATGACGAGGCGAGGCAGACGAGTCGGCTGGAGGCGCAGCTGCTGGCGCGGTTGCGTCACGCGAACATCGTGCAGTGCGTCGAGACGGTGGAGGACGGCAGACAGCTCGCCATCGTCATGGAGTACACTAGTGGCGGGGATCTGGACGGCTTCCTGCGGTCTCACCAGGACAGCAGGTCTTGCAGCAGCTATCGGTGGACAGTGAATACGAAACCCGTGTGACTAACTCGGTTTGCTGCGGTCGATCCTCTAGTCAGAGTCGTCTAAGTGAGTCCGCCATCATGCGCATTTTCATCCAGATCGCACTGGCGCTCGAGTATCTGCACGACCATCGCGTGTTGCACCGGTAGGTGACGGAGGGGCGCTCCAATTCCCAGGGCGGTTGGATGGCTGCATTAAGCGACTGACTCATACTGAACGATGGCTCTGGCTCGAAGGGATCTCAAACCCAAGGTTGACTGACGCCGCTCAACTAGACCTGCAGATGGTGCTTTCTGACGCGACTGTGTGTCTGCGTCTGCTTTTCCTGTAGAACATCTTGCTGGACGGCGACGGGATCTTGAAACTGAGCGACTTTGGCGTCGCGAAGGTGCTGCAGAGCCCGCTGGATGCAGCGCACACCGTCATCGGAACCCCTCACTACATGTAAGAAAACTGCGTCAACTGTTGGTAGGCTGTCGACTCCCCTCTCCATCAATATTTACTTCGCTGGCGCACCGATAGGGCCCCAGAGCTGCTGGAAGGCAACGCGTACGACAGCAAGAGCGACGTGTGGAGCCTCGGCTGCGTCCTCTACGAGCTTGCCACCTATTCGCCACCGTTCCCTGGCACGGCGCTGGGTACCGTGGTGTACCAAATCCTACATAATGAGCCGGCGGCGGTCCCCCCACCGTACTCTGCAGCATTCCAGGCACTGGTCCTCCGTCTGCTCGAGAAGCAGCCACAAGTACGTGGTGTGAATGCTCATGCATGCATCTAGGTAACACCGTGTGGATTTTAATGTCCGTTGGCGTATGGTCTCTGTAGAAACGGCCAGATCTGCCCGCGATCCTGAGTAGTGAGGTCGTTCTGTATCACATGCGGCAGTTGGTGAGCGTTGCCACCTCCCATCAGCCCATGCTGCTTGATCAGCTTGCAGCACTTGGTCGAATTTGCCAACCGATACAGCAACCAACTCCCAGATTTGGGCCCGTTGAACCTTCAGGTGCAGTGTCACCGCTTCCAACTCGTGCATCCTGCCCCAATCTCGACGGGACGAACGGCCGAGCGAGGTGGAACACACCTCAAGCTCCGCACATTGGACAAAAGGCGAAGGAGCAGCGGGAAGTAGCAGGGCGAGAACGGATGGAGCTCGACAGAGGCTCGGCCCGACAACTTTTCTTCGAGAACCAGGTGCGGAAGCGCTTCTTGCTGTCCAAAGACTCCCCATGTGCTGGTTATGACCTCACGCTTGCTGACTGACTGTGCATGCGATAATACCAGGCGGCAGCTCGTAGAAACAAAGAGCGTGTTGATCAGGAGAGAACGGGCGCTGCTGCATTCCTTGAAGTTGAGGCAATGAATCCATTACTAGATGCCCGCCCAACCAGATTGCAGCAACTTCCGCCGTCGAGTTCGCCGAGAAACGACGGCGACCGACGAGTTCACGACGAAGAGAACACGAGACCCAATCGACGACGATTGCTGGCAGACCTCGGCCATGGGGACGACCGGAGCGAGCAGGAGGAGGCGCCTGGACTTCCACTTCCGCCACCAGCGCCAATGCCGAAGTCGCCCCAGGCGCGAGCAAGCCCCACACCGTACGCGTCTGCAGCAGCAGAACTGGAGTGGCATGCTACTCAGACGTGCTCATGTGCCTTTTTGCTTGCTCCTTTCGCAGAGAAAGATATGAGGAGCTGCTGGACGCTGAGCGCCGCCGTGTGCGCCTGGAAACGAAGGCTTTACACGAGCGCATGCGAGCGCTACAGACCACCGAGTAGGATACAGCCACCGTAAACTTTACGACGAAAAGATACTTTTTCCTTCGCTCAAAATGTAGCCATGCCACTCCCGCGAGTCACTAAACTGAATTGTCATGTCAGTAGTTCAGAACAGTGACCACATTGCGAACAGTACGGTACACACATCACCAAGTGTGCATTACACCAAGCAGCAGCATGAGCGGCAAGAAGTTCGTCGAGATCGGGTGCGTTTCCTGGCCTCCTAGCGCCTCTACCGTCCCTCCATAGACACGCTGTGGCCTTGTGCTTCCCCTCGTCCATCCGCGTATTGACGAGATGCGGCTATTCTGATGCGGGACCCAGCAAGAAGATCGTGGCGATCGGCAAGAACTACGAGGCCCATGCGCGCGAAATGGGCGCCGCGTCGGCGCCGAAGGACCCCGTGGTCTTCATCAAGCCCACCAGCAGCTACGTTCGAAATGGCGGCAGTGTGTTGCTCCCGCCTGGCATTGGCGAGGTGCACCACGAAGTGGAACTCGGCGTACGTAGCTGCTCACATCTTCAGCAGTCAATGCGGAGATTCCATTGACACATGCACGTTCGCTTTCCAGGTGGTGATTGGCAAGGGCGGTAAGGATATCGCTGAGAGCGACAGCATGGACCACGTCGCTGGATATGTAAGCTCTTACAGAGGCTGTGGTGGCTTCGTCTTGGTGATTATACTCTTGCAAGGCTCGGAGAAGCTGACGTATCCAACGGTTGCTGTGGTCTGTTGGCTTTCCTGACTGTGTATTTCAGGCATTGGCGATCGACATGACGGCGCGCGACCTGCAGGCCAAGGCCAAGAAGGCAGGGCTGCCGTGGACGCACGCCAAGGGCCTGGACACGTTCACGCCCATCAGCGACTTCATCCCCAAGTCGGCGGTGCCGTCGCCGCACGAGCTGAATCTCTGGCTCAAGGTGGACGACGAGCTGCGTCAGAACGGCAGCACGAGCGACATGGTGCACAGCATCCCGTTCCTCATCGCGTACGTGAGCCGCATCATGACGCTTGAGGAGGGCGACTTACTCATCACGGGAACGCCCTCGGGCGTGGGCCCCGTGCCGCCCAACAGCGTACGTTTCGCTTCATCCGTTCGTCGTATTGCTTTCCTAGTCCCTGTTGTAATCTCCACTCACGTTGCGATTCGCCACGTTCCTCTCGTAGACCATTACGGCTGGCATCACGGGCCTCATCGACGTGCGTTTCCCCGTGGAAACGCGTGTGTACAAGTCGTAAGCAGGACGCTCTTGTCACCTCCAACCAGTGCTCGGCTAATTGTCCGTCAGCGCCAATAGCGCCAAACGACTCGAAAGTCACAGAAAGCGCAATCGACGAGTCTAACACGTTCAAACTCTCCTTTTATTGAGCCCCTCAAGCGGTTGTTGGGCCAGGCTAACGTTGTTGTCTTAAGGTCGTCGGCCGCGTATCGCTCGCTACCGCTGCCTGGCCCAATATCAAGAGCATCCGGTGGGGTTGTGTGCGGCGTGAGCACCCTAGATGCGAGCCCTGCGTCGCGCGCACGTGCCAGCCCCGGAAGACGGCCTGGATGCGCAGTGCCGCCGCGTCATGGCGCAGATTACATACCACCGCTAGCGCGTGGGAGCGCACTTCCGCGCGGCTCGTCGGCGCTCGGATCAGCCGCAGCAACGACCCCAGTACACCGCTCTCCACGAGTCTCGTGCGTGCCACGTGCAGCATGGAGACGGCTGCCAGCGCTCGCGTGGTTTCCAAGAGCAGCGCATCGCCCGTGGCTTTGTCGCTGCTGTGGCTCGGTCGGAGACCAGGGCCCTGCCGACTCACGTACCGCACAAGCACAGCCAGCAGCCCGGCATCCACGAGCTTGAGCACATTTTCCGGACGTTCTGCGAAGTTGGCGATGATCTGCGCCACGTGGAGCCGCGTGGTCGCGAGAGGATGGAAAGCGAACTGCTGCAGCGCCAGCAACAGTGCCGGTTTGCACAGCGTGAGGCGCGAGGGCGTATCTTGGGTGAGCTGTGCGAGTGCTGCCAGCGCGTCTACCTTCATGCTGAAGTCGTCGCCCGCTAGGATGCCGAACAAACACTTGACCACGCCGCGCGCCAGCAGTTCAATGTAGTGCTGGTGGTTGCTCTGCGAGGTATCGGGCGGCTCGCAGGAAGGTCGATGGAGACTGGAGCCCGCGGCGTCGGCGTCAAGTTGGCCTGATGTTTGATCGGTCGTTGGCCGCTTCTCGCGCTCGAAGCAGATGAGCAGCGTGAGCAACGTGATGACTGCGCGACGCACGCGCTTGTCGGGCGACGCGTACAACTCGCGCGACGCGATGTGGTCCAGCACCTTGGAGCGGATCACGGGCTCGCGGTTCGCCAGGTTGCGCGCCATCGCGCAGAAGATGCCGAGCACCACGCGAACCAAGGCGCTGGTCTCGGACACCAGCAACTCCGAGGCCGAAGGAGGACGGCGATGCGCGGCAGATGCTGTTGCAGAGGCCGGCCGCACTGGAGGCGCCTTGGGTTGGGATGGCTGTCGTCTTCCTGTTGCTGCTGCTGTTCTGGGACGGCCGCTGCCTGGACCCACCACCGCCATGCCGGTAGTCGGACAGAAACACAGCTGCACGAGTCGTGGCAGTGCCTCCGCTTGAACAAGCGCCTCGTGGTTTGCACTGTCGTTCGCGACAGCCTCAAGGATGGCCACCACTAGCAGACTCACTGGATGTGAAAGTCCGGAGGCACACGAAGAGCTATGGCCCAGCAGCACTGCGAGGACGCATGGCAAGAGCCCCAGCGAAGTGAATCGACGTGCGTTCTCCTCTTCGGATAGCAGCAGGTGGATGAAGCTCAGCAGTTCGCGTCTGAAGACGGCGTCCTTGTCGAGGAACGGATCCCGCAGCAGCCCCGCGAGAGCCGTGAAGTATCCTGAATGATAGAACAGCTGTCGATTGGTGCGAGAGAGGGCGAGCTGGTGCAGCACTGCAGCAGCCAGCGAGCGTATGCGCGTGTCCCCTCCGCCTCCTCCTCTGGCGCTCCGTAGCGCCCCTCCACCGGCACAACAGCTCAGCATCAAGACGAAGCCCTCGCGTTTGGCCACCGCCTCGCGCCAGTCGTCGGTGGCCACGAGCTGTGCGACGACTTCGAAGCCAGCGAGTCGTAACTTATGGTCCGACGGAGCGTGCAGCAGTGAGAAGACGCAGTCGATGCCCCCCGGCGCCTGCAGTAGCTTGGTCTTAGTCGTGGGCAGCTGTGCGAGCGCTGCCAGTGTCTGCGCGCAGTCGCGAGAGATACCTACGTCCTCGCGGTCCACTGAAGAGCTCAGCATGGTCAACAGCGCGCCGAGGGCGCCCACGTCGTCCAACAGTTGGAGATTCGCACCTTTGCAATCATTTGAACACACCGAACGCAATGGTTAGTGAGTGAACCGAGCGAGAAGTGACGGAGAGGAGAGGATGACGCACTGTTGCGACTCAAGGAGGCCAATGCGGCGGCGGCATCACGCCGCACTTCGATGAAGGGCGACCAGTAGGCGATCTCGATCAGCGGCCGCACGTCATCTGGCTCGACGTCCTGGCGTCGCAGGCTCTGGAGGACGTGCGCGCTGCGAAGCGAGTCCCGACGGCGACCACGACTCTGGGTCTCCCTTTGAACGGCCCCGGGCTCTTCAACGGCAGCTGCAGCCTGCTGCTCGTCGCTGGCGCGCCGAAGCCGTGTTTGCGTGACGTGCGAGAGTCTCCGAGTCGACTCTTGGATGGGTGGAATCCCCACACAGCTGCTTCGCTCCTGGGTCGCTGCTGTCTTCGTCGCCGGATCTCGACCGCCATACAACACCTTGCGAGTCCGAGCGGTTGAGACCTTTACGCTGCTGCTGGTGTGTGTCTCGGTGGCTGCAGCTGTGGCAACGGCAACTCGGAACTGCTCCCTCGGGTGTTTGGAGGAGGCGGACGTTGACACTGGGGGCCTTGACGCCACTCGTGGGGCTACAGGCGGCGGGAAAAGATCTGCAGGCGGCGGATTCCACCGTCGTTTGCTGACTGGGGCCGTGGCCGAGCCACCTCCGGCCTGAGGGGCCCCTGCAGCTCGTCGTGGCCGAGAGGTCAAGGCGATCGGCTCCTCGGGGCGGTCGTGATTCGCAGCCAGGGGCATCTCTGAAGGGGGCTATCTATATCTGAGCTCTCCGGAAGAGGAGCTCAGTTGCTGTCAGCCGTCGGCCACGCACTTCGCTTGAACTTGTCGCGTTTCGCTGGTCGATGACGACCACCTGTGTGTGATATTAGAGCTAAAATGGCTATGTTTGAGTAATTCGCTACAAGATAGCGCCAATGTCTTCCAGCAAAACCTCGATCGTAAAACGAAGGGGGTTTGCTCGCTCAATTCAGCCTTGAATTGCAGCCTGGGGTTTTCTCCTTCCGCAATGAAAAACCCAAACGCCGCGAGCAGCTCACCGAAGCAAAGCCAAAGCGAAGCCCCCCAACTCACGGCGCCATGAAGAAGAAAGTGCGTGTCGAGCCCCTCTCTGTGGCCATCTGCTGCAGGTCGAGGCCTGACACCGTGTGCTTGCGTTAGGTTCTGCTGATGGGCAAGTCCGGCTCGGGCAAGACGTCCATGCGCTCGATCATCTTCGCCAACTACTTGGGTAGGAGGGGTGAAGGATGTGCTGCTGCAGTTGCTCGAGCGTGTCCTTGGCTCACTCTCTGCTCCTGTGGTCTTCGCCTTGTGGTTTTGAACGAATAGCTCGCGACACCATGCGGCTTGGACCCACGCGTACGTGCGCCATGTTCGCTGCTTTTGTTCCCTTGTTTCTTTTGCGTGCGGTGGGATAAGTTGATGCGACTGACGAACGAACGATCTCTGTGTGGCTGCTGGCTGGACTGCGCTGTTGCAGTGGACGTGGAGCACTCGCACGTTCGTTTCCTGGGCAATTTGGTGCTCAATCTGTGGGATTGCGGCGGGTACGAGGAGGCGAGGGGCGGCTGGTGTGTTGGCCGATTGACTGATCGATGGACGGATAGCTGACTGCGTTTTGCTGTTATGAATGCCGCTGCCTGCTGCCTCCTGCAGTCAAGACGCGTTCTATGAGAACTACTTTGAAAGCCAACGCGACCACATCTTCCGGAGCGTGGAGCTGCTGATCTACGTGTTCGACATTGAAAGCCGCGAGATCGACGTATGAGACCGCAGCCTCTCAAGTGTTGGCGGCGTTCTGCTGTTTCTCTTGGCTGACGCTGGCTCTGCTTGTGGAATGGTATGAGTTGCCTCCTCACAGAAAGACATGGCACATTTTGACGGGTGTCTGGAGGCGATCGACCAGAACTCGAGCAACGCCAAGGTGTTCGTGCTGATCCACAAGATGGATCTCGTGCCGGAGGACCAGCGCGAGCGCGTGTTCAACCAGAAGAAGGAGATGATTCTGGAGCGCACGGGGCAACTTCCCACCGTGTGCTTCGGCACGTCCATCTGGGACGAAACGCTGTACCGCGCGTGGTCGTCCATTGTGTACTCGCTGATCCCCAACATGCAGGACCTGGAGAAGCACCTGAACAGCTTCTGCTCCATCTGCAACGCCGACGAGGTGGTGCTGTTCGAGCGCGCCACATTCCTGGTGATCTCGCACGCCACGCACACGAACCACCGCGACATCCACCGCTTCGAGAAGATCAGCAACATCATCAAGCAATTCAAGTTGAGCTGCAGCAAGACGCAGGCACAGTTCCAGGGCATGGAGGTGCGCAACTCGAACTTCACGGCCTTCATCGACTTCTTCACGACCAACACGTACATCATGGTCATCATGTCCGACGACTCCATCCGTAAGTGTGGCAGGCAGCTTGACATGCCAGTATCCGACGCTCTCTCGACCCCAGAAGTCAAGCTTGGCGTGCTCAAAGACGGAGCTGGTACTAACGTCCAAACTCTCGTGGTGTCTGCTGGTTATGCTTGCGTAGAGCCGGCGACGATTCACTTGAACATCAAGGCGGCCCGCCCCGTGTTCGAGGAGCACGTGCAGCAGACCAGCTAAGTAGCGTAAGCAGCGGCTTCGAGGCTATTATCTCGATCTGTTGGGCTGCGTCATGCGGAACGAGGCCGGCACTCCATTGCATGGAAAACTTTCGACGAGTGAGGAACAGACGAACAAAACAGCACACGCCAGCTAATCTGTAGCAGGATCAGGTGTGGGTGAGGATGCAGTGAAGGAAGAACAAAAACAGATTCTTGTATGGACCACAGCTCCGCACGCAGTCACTGAGAAGACGATGGCCCCGAGGCTGGAGGCGGCGGTGGCGATCGGGGCGACGACTCGGAGGCCGCCAGCATGTAGCCTCTGCGCCTCAGCGCTCGCAGCATCACCGGCGTGACGGCGAAGGTGAGCGGCCACCGAACGGGGGCCAGCACCTTGTAAATCGTGTACGCGATGAGAACCGAGCCGGCCGAGTTGGTCGTGGCGTCGCTCGCCGACGTGGCAAACCCCACGGAGTCCAGCATGGCCGTGACGTCCACGCCGCTGGAGACCCCAGCGTAGATGACCGAGAACGACGCGAGCGAAAGCACCATGTGGGTGGCGATGCCCACTCGACCGTACTCGATGGCGAAGGTCTTGGCACGCTGTCGCCACGAGAGTTGCAGCTGCGCAGGCTCGCCAGTCTGTTGCTCCAGCTCCTGCTCCGAGTCGACATGGCCCTGTCGTAAGCCATATCGCCCACAATGCAGCAACGCATGAGCTTCCCCCCAAGCTCCATCCATCCTCATGTCAAAGGTTGGCAGCCCGGACGCACCTGAGAGGACGAGGCGGCGGTCGGTCCCGTCAGTGGCGCCGTCTCCTTCGGGTCCTTTGACGGCCTACTGGACCAGTGTCGGACAGTAGGATTAGTATGGAGCTGGTCAAATGCCACCACGCGATCGGCGCAAAACAGCGCAGCAGCGGCGGCAGCAGGTCGAGGGGTGCGGCCAGGAGACGAGAAAGCGCCGCTGGGCCTGGTCGGCGTGGTCAGCGTGGTCACCGCCTGAGCCACGCGATGGCGGACGCTGCTGCCGCCGACGCCACGCCGCATTGCCCCGTAGGAGTACCTCATTCCGCTGCGGAGCATCATCGAGTGCTCACTTGCTGGCGGCTTTGAGGTTGGGGCGAGAGTTTTGGGGGATTCTCGTTGGTTGGGGCGACTTTCGCGCAACCTACGATGTGGGATTTATGCCCGTGCAGTTATCGAGCATCGCTACGAAATAATAGTAGTACTATGACATACACTTGAAGAGTGTACCGCACCTTTATCCTGAATACATCGTCGTCGCCAATCAATATTGTTTGACGGAGGACCCCATGTGTAAACGGGTACAAAATTCATTCAACTCAATACTTTCCGCTTTTTCAGCGCGTTTTTCGTGGATTTTGCGTTTTCGATAATGCCATGCAGTGGTATGGACGTGTCTACGAAAGTGACAGTATTGCTCATTTCTAT
>MBAC02000657.1:0-26810 GCA_001712635.2 Nothophytophthora sp. Chile5
GGTTACGCATGTGTAACCATGTTACTGCTCCGTTATTTTACCGCTATTTTTGGTCGCGTGATGTTTAAAACATTTGTATCACCTTTTGAGCAAACATTCGATTTGTATCACCTTTCGGAATTTTCCCTTATTTCTAACCAACCAGGGACCGCAGATCAAAATTTGATTGCTGAAAAGAAATAAATCGACCAGCTGAGCGTACCGTATTACATTCCATACTTAATTTCGAATTCCCACCATTTGAACGGTGCGCGCCAGTCAAAATCATCAGGTGAGAGGGAGAGCAGAGCGTCCCAACGCAAGCGACACACGCGATGACGACGGCGTTGGCGACGATGGAGAGCGAGATGGTGTTGCTGGCCATGCTTCCCCAGGACGACCGCGTGTTGCTGGTGCAGACGCCGCGACTGCGCTCGATTGGGGACCTGGAGGAGTTCATCGTGGACGAATACGCGCGCGTGTTCCCGCATCTGCCGGCGCTCAGCCGTGACCTGCGCATCCAGAAGTGCGTGGCGCCCAATCTGGTGGTGGACCGCCGTTCGCACACCACGGCACGCAAGCAGGCGCCACACTTTTTCGTGGATCTGGCCAAGAATGTGCAGGCTGGCAACGTGTTTGAGAACATGGAGCAGATCTACATCGTGGCCAACAGCGAGACGCAGACCCACGGTGTTGCGAAGAAGCCCTCGCACCGCAACGCGACGAAGAAGGTTGTTGCTGAGCCTCGTGGTCTCGTGAAGAAGCTTGCAGCGGAGAGCCACAATGCTAAGAAAACGACTGCTGCCGAGACTCAGGATGCTTCTAAGGAGGCGGATGCCGAGACTCTTGATGCATCCGAGGAGGCTGCCGCCGAGACCCACAGTCCTGCCGCGAAGAAGGAGCTTCCCGTCCAGAAGAAGAGCGGGAACGCGCTGCTGAACAAGATGCTTGCGATGAAGCATGATGGAGCCAAATCTGCGGCTGTGTTGGTCGTAAACTCGCTGCCTGCTGCTGAAAAGGAGAGCACGGCGGTGCAAGCGAAGCCTGTGCGCACACGGAAGGTCCGCGAAGAGAATGTGGCAGTGGACGGCACGACGAGTGCTCAACAGCCGCCCGTTAAAAAGATGAAAAAGGCAAACGCCGCGGTCTCGGAGCCTGCTTCTGCGGATAGCAAAGCAGAGCCGAAGACCAAGAAGGCGCCAAAGAAGAAGGCTGCCGCGAAATCGGTGGCGCAAGCTGACAACACGTCCGACGAGCACGACACCAAGGCGCCGAAGGTTAAAAAGGTGGCGAAGAAGAAAATCGCTGCCGAGTCTGGCGATACGAATAAGACACCAACTGCTACTGAGGCCGCGAAGGCGACAACCACGGTGACAGCGAAGAAAAGCACCAAGAAAGCTGCGGAGAAACCCAGCGAAGAATCTGTTGTTGCCGCGGCCCCGTCTGTTGTGAAAGCGACTCGAAAGATGAAGAAGAAGGTGGACCCTGAGACTGACAGCGTGAAAAAGCCTGCAGCGAAGCGTGCAAAGACGGAGAAGTCGCCCAAGGAAACGCTGAAGGCAATTGTGGCGAAGAAAGCACCCGAGAAGGCCAATACGACGGCGAAAACGGCTAAAAAGGTGGAGTTGGCTGTAGCTGCAGTCAAGAAACCAGGCTCGGACTCGTTGAATTCGTCGCCTCCAGCGGATGAGCTGGCATCTGCCGAAAAGCCGGAAGTGGCAGAACCGCCCATCGCGAAGAATGCTGCTCGCCGTGCGAAACAGCATAAAGCAGACAAGGCATCGGACGCTTCAGCCAAATTGCCAGAAACGTCGACGGCAACCAGCGCTACCAAGCCTGTATCTGTACCATTCAGCACGATTTTAGCGGCAACGAAAGAACGTATTGCCGCAGATAATCGACGCAAAAGTCGGGAAAAGGAAGGTAAGGCGAAGCCAACTGAGCAGGAGGGCAAGCGGGCGATCCCCGAGACCGACGAAGTTCACCCGAAGCCGACATCAAAGTCAACCGAGAACACGGCCAGCGAATCCTCCGAGTCGGACTTCGAAGACAAACCCGTCCCTAAAATCGCCCCCAAGAAGGTTCCCACGCCGGCCTCCCCGAAGAAGAAGCAGCCAGCAAAGATGGTGAAAGCTTCCCCGAAGATAGCCGCCGCTGTGGAGAGCAGCTCGTCTTCTGACGAGGAGGAGCTGGATTATTCGCAGAGTCTCCTGGCAGATTTGACCAAAAACGGTAAGCCTTCTACCCTCTCTCCTCGACTGGGCCGCTCTGTCGGATATCTAACCCGTGCTGGTGCTCTGCAGATACGGATGATGAACAGGTGAAGCCGACATCTGCACCTCCTGCCAAGAAGACGAAGAAATCGAAGAAGACGCCGGTGGTCCTGCCCAGCGATGACACCGTCACCGAGACCTCTCAGGACTCGGTGGAATCGCAGGACCTGCTTTCCTCGGATTTGACGCAAAAGTGTACGGAAACTGCCTGCAATGTTTGCTGACTGTTTGGCCAGCTGAGGAGTCAAACGTTGACGTCTGACGCTTTGAGCCTTTTCCTTGATCACCTAAATGCAGCGCAAGAGTCGAATAGCGTGCTCCTTCCGTCGCTCTCTCGGAATCGGTTTTCTCTCGACAGCATGCCAGTAGCGAAGCTGAAGAAGTCGTCCAAGAACCCGTTCGCATCTCCGAAGAAGGCGAAGGGAAAAGCTACCCGCCCTCATGGACGCCCACCCAAAGCCAAGAAGGAATAGAGTTTCGCTCACGGACGCAATGGTACCCAGGTGATGCTGAGCTCGACTGCGGGATTTTTTTTCTTTTCTAAAAAGTTCATGTATGTGTTCTGCATTTTCACTTTTTTTTATGATGGAAACGCATTCAACAAGCTTGATGCAACGCCGACTATCATTGAAAGCAAAAAGGAAAATGCCATTGGCTTATCGATAGCAGGGCGATTGTGTCCCCTTCTTGTCGACAGCGGGGACACAGGCGCCAGCATCAAGGCTCCCCCTAGGGAAGGATGCCGTTCGTCATCCGCTGGAAAACGTCGTACTGGCGGGTGCGATAGCTGTTGTGACTTCGTCGCACCAGACTAATCACATACTTGATGACTTGGCTTTGGTTGAAGTCCAGATGAAAGAGCTGCTTCGTGGTACTCAAGATGTCCCGTGGGTTCTGGGACAAGAAGCACGGACACGAAGACTCTTGGGCCATGATCGCGATCATCATCAGGATGGTGTCGGCGTGTTGCTACAAACATTTCACAAGCAGTTCAGGCGGTCAGCACAAGACTTCGCAGACATCCCAACAATAACAAACCCCACAGTTTGCGGTGCATACCTGAAGAGCCAAAAACCCTTGGATGAGGAAGATGACGTAGGCTTTGAAGTACTCCGACTGCGTCCCACCCATAGCGTCAACCATTTCCCCCGTGAGCTTGAACGGAGCCGTCTCCAAACTAAACCTCCCTCCAGGCGCGATGCCTAGAATGAAGCCGAAGTCGATGTGAACCACGTGCCCATCGCTGTCGATCATGATGTTCCCATTGTGCCGGTCCTTGATCTGCAGGAAGTAGCTCGCCAGCGAATACGCGGCCATGCTTCGCACGAAATTCGTCATCGCCGTCTTGTATGGGGCCGACTCCACAGTACCGTAGGTTTTCAAAAAGTGGTTGGCCAGGGTCGTGTAGTTGCCCCTCTTCTTCAGCGCATCGAACGACACCGCATTCTTCACGTACTCGATCATCCCGGTGGACGCCGACGTCGCGATGATCTCATACGGCAAAAGTCGAAGCGGCAAGTCCGCGCTTTGAAATATATCTTGGAGCTGACGAATGAGCTGTTGGCACAAGACCTCTTGCCGCAGGTCGTCGTTCGATTTGACGATGAATGCGACGCAATCCCAGCTCTTTGTCGGTGATGCCGCGACATGGGACGACGAGACTCGCAGTCGCTCTTTCTTTTCTTCAAAGCTTTCTCCAAAGGCAGACTCGACGGCCACGTGAAGCCGCTTCCGCTTGTCAACGACGTACTCGTACACGATACCCAGCTGCTCTCTCAGCACGCGGAGGTCCTCGCTGAGCTGCTCGGCGTTCGCGACGTCCTCCCGCGGCAGAACATACTGCTGCATTGCCTGCTCCACTGAATTCATCGCTGTAAGTGCAACGTCGGGCTCGAACTTTGTGATGAGAGAGGCACCATGCATATTCGAAGTGACAGACCGGATATCATCCGAAGAGCCTGTGAGCCCTTCTTGTGGTGGCCCGGAAGCCCTTGATGCGGCACTTTCAGGAGGCAGACCCGTCGACAAGTTCGCGTCAACGGCTTCTGCGAGGTCAGCCACATCCACTTCCTTCGTTTCTTGCGGTTTCATCATGATCCGAGAGGAGGTGCGGACCAGTGAATGCTCGCGAGAAGAATCTGAGCCCGACTCGTCTGTCGACCGCGGAGACTTGTCTGATCTGGACGAAGCCTCGTAATGCAATGTTTGGCCCCGCCCTTGAGCCTGAAAGATCGTGCTTGCCTCACTCTGCAGCTGGTACGATGTATCATCGCTGGCAGCAAAACCGCTGAATGAATTTGATGAGAGAGACGTCTTCTCCAGAGCTCCACTTCGGAGCAGCTCGCTTCCGAGCCAAAGCGCATGTGCCTTGTCGGACACGATCTCGTTTTTCGTCATCCATTCCACGACTTCTTTGCCCGTGAAAGTGCCATGCCCCGACGGTTTGCTTTCGAGCATACTGATCTCCATGTTTTGTGCCATGGAAATCAACTGGTCGTCTGTGAAATTTTCAACTTCGTTCGGCATTGAAGTTGGGTTGCTCTGCGAGATTTCAAGCCCGATGAACCCGGCTCCCTCGCTGACCGAACGCTTCCGCCGGATCTTTATCGTGTCGGCGCAGGATGCGATGATGGAGTCTAATGACTTAGTCGTGGAGTTCACCAAAGAGCCTGAACGACGACGACGGCTTCGTCTCTTCTTGCCGCCAACAGCTCGGGCCAAGGCAACCAGCGATGGCGGGGGGTCAGAAGACACGCGATCTCGCAATTCCTCGGATTCACTGTCTTCGGCTGCCTCATTGTCCGAAGAGTCGACATTCGCTGAGTTTTCCCTGGAGCCGCCATGCCCACCAGAGATGTCGTCGTCCTGGCCATCCTCGTCGCCCGAAAACGTATCCAAAGCAATCACTTGAGCAAGGTCACTGCTTGTGGCCACGTCGATAGCATTTCTTAGAGCTGGCTCGGTAGCAGGAACCACCACTACAAGTCCACTGGCATCGATCCCCTCGGAAGATTCACTGGTCTTGTCATCTCGATTGCCAAACGTGAGTGACCGGCCACGGTGCAACCAGGGGCTCTTCTCACAACCGGTTGCCAGCCTCGCAACCTCGAAGAAAATCAGCGTCGGCGCGCGCGCACGCGTTGTGAAAACGGTCCCTTCTCCTTTTGCAATCGTGAGGAATCGCTGCAGTGGGTCGTCGCACGAACCCAGTGGGCAGAACGCGCCGTCCGGCAGCTCAATCTTCTGCAGCTCTTTCTTCAAAGCCACCTTTCGTTCCAACGGAGGGGAAAATCTTAATCTCTCCGTCATTGCGCACAACTGCTCAATAAAGCGGATCTGGGTGGTGAATATCCGTCGCTCTTCGCCATTCTCCAAATGAGAATCTTCCGGTAACGCGTCACTCGGGAGTAGAAACTCCAACGGAATCGAGCAGCAACTGATGGCATCGCAGATGGCACCCAGCGGATTGGCTACCTCAGTGTCGGATTGGACAAGTATAAACAGGCGATCAAAGAGGCACTTGATCATTGCCGACTGCTCTTCTGAAGCCGGCAGATCCTTGTCCGCCTCAAACGACCAATCGCCGTGGGAGATCTGCATCTCCACGTTGATCATCAGCAGCTTGCACATACTCATCTTCCGGTACAGGAATTCGGGCACATAGAGCTCTGACTGTCCAAAACCCCAGCCGCAACTGTCGTCGATTGCCGCACGCGTCAGCCAGTAGATAGCAGTTGCCAGACGAATGTGCAGCTGGGTCGCATAGCAAATGACTCGAAACAGCAGCGCTGCCTTGATGTTGTTGCTCGTCCAGTCCACAGTGAGCCACATGTGGAAGATTTGCGGCAGGAAGAACTCGAAATCGGGCAAGTTTGAGGCCGAGAGCTCCAGCAGCTTGTTCACGGCGTGTGCATACGCTTCGTCACAACGATGGCGATGCAAATGCAGTACTTGAATCACGTCTGAAATCCCAAAGGCCTCGTCTCCAAACAAGCTGAGCAGCGCGTCCACTTCTTCCTCGTCCGCCTTCGACAGTGCTGGCTTCGTCACGCCTTCCATCCCTGTCTGCGCGATGCTCAGGCGCTGCAGCAGCATCCCAAGCCAAAGCACGAAGCGCTGCACGCGGTAGCAGCCTATACAGAGCCGCACAGGGTGGTTCATGTGGAAATGACGGAGCATCGCGAATCGTGAGCTGTGGTCCGAGCACACCGAGCCGCCGCAGTTTCGACAGTGGTGCTGCCGTTTGCCCGTGCTGTCGAGGCGCACGTGGCAGTTGGGATGGCAGCACGTCACCACGTTCTTGAACTTCGGTGCAATATGCTTCTTATCAGCAAACGCGAGGCCTCCAGGCGTGAGCTCCATGATGTCTGAGCTCACGGAAGCATGCGCACTCCACTTTTCGACTGCCGCTGCCGTTCCCTTCAACACCGTCTGGATGTACTCGATCCACTGACGCTTGTCCTCCTCCGAGTCTGCATCCACGTTGAATACCACGCCCGATGTGAAAGACAGCTTAAACGAGTGACGATAGGTATGCCAAAGGCCCTTCCCATCCCAGATCTCCACCTTCTGCACCTCCGCGCTAAACAGCGCCGCGATCATGGCCGAAGCAGCGTCACGAGACGCAAAACGATAGAAGTTCACACCCACGCAGCGGCAGTAGAAGCGCTTCATGCGGTGGTACGTCACGCCCTCATCGCGCATACTCAGGTACCCTTTCACTCCCAGCCCATCTCGCTCCACGCCCAGCGGACCCAAGTCCGCAGCCACCCCCGACACCGCGCCCTCCGACAGAGGCGCACTCGATGACGACGAACCGCGGAGGTTCGCGTCCGCTGACAGCGACACAGGAGCTGAGGCTGAGGTTGAAGGGACAGCAGATGGCGACGCGGCCCCGCCGTCTGTCCCCGCATCGTCCGCGCTGTGCGAGCCTTCGCCCTCGTCCGTCGTCTCTACCGCGTCATCATCTGCTCCCACGGGAGTCTCGGGCTCCGTGTCCTGTCCCGCAGGCATCCTTCTACATACACAAAGACACAGAGACGGACTTGACGCTCAAGCGCACGACGCTCTTGTTGCGGAAGGCAGGTCGAATAATACTGCCTGCTATTACGCGCCGGAATGCTCACAACGTGAAGACAATGGGCAGGAATGAAGGTCCAAGGTCCGTCCAAAGAGGCGGAAGATAATTCGGTCTGGACATTTTGGGGGCTGTGACACACACACGTCGCATTGGTCACATCACCCATTTAGAGCGCCCTTTTTCTCTGATTTTATGTTGTCCACCTTAAATGAGGCTCATTGCGACTGGATGAAGGACACTATTCGAGTTTGAGGTGGTGCACACACGATGGATACCCCAAGATTCAACCTCAGTCCATCAACACCTCCACAAATCCATGTGGATGGTAGTCATCCAGATTGAGAGGTTTGGAGGAAGGCCAAACACAAAGACCGGTCGAATTGTATGAGAAATTGGAAGCACAAACGCAGCACGGGCGGGAGCCAAGCAGGCGGAGAGGGAATTCATTCTCAGTTCCGCGTCCCCGTGGATGGTGTCAGGCCGTATCACTTAAGCAGGCGCTGTCAGTGAGTGCCATAGCTAGCGAGCGATGACATCGGCGTCCCAGCCCAAGAGGAGGGGTGGTCGCCGCAAGATGAAGCAGATGCAGGGTCTGTTGATGCTGTCGCGGCTGGACGAGGCCGCCCACCAGTCGGGCAAGACGCGGCACGCCAAACCGCAGCGCGTGACGGTGGTGCTGCAGCCGCAGCTGCTGGAGCTGGCGTACTCCGCATTGGTACGTTTTGTGTAGGTTGGACAGGAGGTGGAGAGGAAAGAATGACGTGACGCGCTAACGATATATCTCTGGGAATGGGACTTGTGCTGCGTCCTCTTTCTTTCGAGCAGGCAGACCAGGCGATGGTAAACATACTGGGGCGCATCGACCTGCGTGGCGCGAAGCTGGAGCAGGTGCCGGACGGCTTCATCATCTACGAGGCGGGCACAGGGA
Source organism: Nothophytophthora sp. Chile5 (assembly GCA_001712635.2). Taxonomy (NCBI): domain Eukaryota; phylum Oomycota; class Peronosporomycetes; order Peronosporales; family Peronosporaceae; genus Nothophytophthora; species Nothophytophthora sp. Chile5. Next base: position 8,261 of record MBAC02000657.1, read on the forward strand.
ACCGGAAGGCGAGTGGGATGTGGGCGTTCTGGAAGAAAGCGTGCTCTTTCCTTGTTTCTGACTTCATGCGCTCCTATGGACTCGAATGAGCAGAAGTTCAAGCTGCAGGACAAGGACAAAGCGACCACGGATGCCTGGTTCTTCGCGGTCTACACCGCCATCACAGAGTACGAGCGTCTGCCCATCGACGCCAGTGAAGACGTGGGCCACAAGTTCTCGGCCGTGCTCACGTCCAGCCTTCGCGATGAAGCGACTGAAGTTGTGGTGAGTGTTTGCTGTCTTAGCTACGAGATATCTCATGCTGTGGATGCGGATGGATTGATTGATACATGGTGGTTGGCTCGGGATGGATAGGAATTCGAACTGTCGTGTCAGTTGGTGCTGCCCATGCGTCCGATTGACAAGCCCAGCATCAAGTGGAAGGTCTGGAAGACCTTCGCGGAGCTCCAAGCCTTCGACGAGTAAGTGCTTTCATCTACTTATCTGATGGGTGGGTGGAATTGACTGACGGGAATGAACTCCTGCTTCTTGTGTACGAACGCAGTGAACTGCGCGTGTCATTCGGCGGACTCATGAAGCAAACCGCCTTCCCACGCGACCGCAAGCGGGATTCGCTATTCGGTGGTATGCGCAAGAAATCGCTGCAGGACCTGAAGGAGCAACAGCTGGCGCTCTACGTCGAGCAGGTTCGTTTGGACTGCATTTCTTTGCTGCATCGTCTTTCAATTACTGTTGCTCATGACGTACATGTATCTGTGTGGTCGTGTAGGTTTTTCAGATGCCGGAGATTTCGATCGACCCGGTGCTTGTTGGCAAAGTGAAGCGCTTCCTTGGATTCGACTTCTTCTTTGAGATCTTGGTGAGTGACGATGCGTGGCTGTGTATTCTGAGCCCTGGTCGTTTCTAATGCGTATTCGCTGTGCAGCCAACATCCTCAAACAAGGAAAGAGATGACAACGAGGATGAAGAAGTGTCGGACCCGCCCATTGATGCTGATTTCCAACCTGAGCCGCATGAATCCAAGTTTGCGGAGTCTATCGAAGCCAGTGGCGTATCGGAAACGGCTTCTCCTGATGTTCAACATGAGGAGAATGTGTCAGTTGATGAACCCACGAGCTATCAGTCGAATGCGCCATCTAGCCAGTACTCGAGCACGGAGCCTGCCAGTGCTGTTACGCCGCCTCTAACAAGGAGAAGAAGTTCAGCTGCGCTGGAAGACGAGGGCGAAGAGTTTGTGCAAGTCATGCCAGAAACCGACCCCAAGGCTGCGAAAATGCTTCACAAGAAAATCGTCCAGACGGTGCGCGAGTTGGTCGCCTATGACGAAGAACGCGTGCAGGATTTCCAGGACCAGACGAAGGATTTTGGTCGAGAGAAGACGTCGGCAATGGAGTATTGCGCCTTCCTTCTCGGTGCTGTGGGGGCACAAGAGTGCTGTAGCTTGATTCCGCAGATGGCAAGGCTTCTGCCCGACGAGGAGAAGCGAGGCGAATTGCTGCTAGCGCGAGCGGCGATCTGGAGACGCACACATAGACGGCACCGTCGACGTTCGAAGCAGTTTTCGGAGAGCGTCGTTCTGCAGAAACAGAAGGAGGAGCAGCAATTGGAGAGTGCACACACCCGGATGCGTCCCAAATCCGACAGCATGAGCGCATTGAACTGGGGTTCGGAACGCTCGCAGTCGCTCCAGTTACCGACTCGGAGTTCAATGATTGAAAGAACCAGTTCGACGATCGACTACGAAGATGTCGCCCGAGTGAGCGAGAGCGATGCTAACGCGATCCCCGCCTACCGAGCCGGCTTGGCGGACCCTCGACGACATCTCAACCGACGTCCTTCCTTTAATCTGTTTGGGGAGACGCTGCAAACCGACCCGATCCAAGAAGAGGAGAACCCAGCGGAGAATGAATCTGATGAGGACAGTGACGATAGTCTTCTGGATCACCCGCGAACGTCCAGCAAGGAGGTTCCTTCTGTGGAAAGGAACGTGCCTTTGAATGGAAATGCCTGGACGAGACCCTCCGATCTCGGTCGTCGCAACTCGTCGTTTATCGACGAAGCAGAGGACGAGGTGAGCACTGAGGATGACGAAGCGTACAGCAGTGCTCGTCGCAGTCGCCATCGCCACCAAAACGGCAGTAGCAATCTCGACAAACGCACCGTGAAGGAGCAGCCACTGTCACGCGGTGGCCTCACTCGGACGAGGTCTTCCCACCGCAACTCCTCGTTCGTCGGCGAGAGCGACGAGGAACGCGGGGACAGCGGCGAGGAACCCGACGACAGTCGCGCTCGCTTCCGCAGGAGCCAACGCCGCGCAAGCCGCAAGTTCGACGAGGAGAGCAAGGCGGCACCCGCGCCCGAGGAAGAGAACCCGGTGCTGGCGCGCCTCAAGAAGCAGGGCGCGATTAACTTTATGATGCAGCTGCGGTAAAGTGCATAAGGTGCATGGTGTGAGTAACTCTCGAATCTCGAGCACCCCAGAGCAGATTTACATAATGAATTGTCAGTCATCCACTTTGTTGCTTGCACTTCGTCGCCTGAACCGCCTACACGACCAAGACGCTATCTACCGAGTGGATTTCGCATGGCAGACACCTTTCGCTTGGCCAAATAAAGCTCCCACCCTCTCCTTTATTTCAATTTGCACCTTGCAATCGCCTTCCTTGGATCTGAGCCACTGATACTTAGCCGCAGCAGGTCACAACGCTCGCCAACACTTTTCTGGTCTTGAAGGTGTAATTTTAGCAGCGTTGGTGCTGAGTTTGACTGGCAGGCTTGCAATCGCTCCTTTCACTTTCGCCCCCACTCTCTAAGATGGCGGCGATCTCGAGCGAGGAGTTGCATGACGCCTGGCAGAAGGTCAAGACCATGACGTCGCTCCCAGAAGTACGCACTTGAACCTTTGCTGGTTGGTTGACGCCTTTGCATGATGATGTCCAATGCTCGTCATATGCCAACAATGTGTAGCTGTCTGAGCCGAAACTACCTGTGTTTGGGGCCAAAACAAACATGAAGACGAAGCTTCACGCCATCCAGCACCTCATCACGTCTCTTGAGTGAGTAGCGACCACCTCAGACTTTCGGCAAATACTCTTGTTGACTTCCTCACTTCCGCGCTACTTTCTTCGTCCAGATACAACTACACAGGGACGTTGTACTTTGATGTGAACAAGAACCGCAGCTTCAAGAGCATCGTGAACACCGCGAAGGAAATCCTCAAGGAAGCGTTGCCCATCCAGTGTCTGGAAGCGGTATTCCTGGCGGCCTACCTCACGGCGGGGCTGTCCCATCTCGAGCGATTCCCCATCAGCTTCAAGACCAAGGCGGGCTCGTCAACGCACCGCCATATTATCTTGGCTGTGCATTATCAGCAGCACAAATGGGGGGCATTGGGCCTCAGTCGCTGCGACAAACTCATGAACAAGGATGTCAAGTTCGACTCGCTCAGCGACCTGGTGCTCGAATACTGCCGCGAGTTCCAGAACGTCTACCACACAGTCGTCAAGGTGAACGTGGGTTTCCCCTTGAGTCACGACATCCACTCGTCCGAGAAAATCGAGTGGCGGGTGCTCAATCTTCCGGTGGACACGACCAACTGGACGGAAGTGGCCAAGCACTTCGACATGTTCGCCAAGGAGGCTGCCGAGATCGAGATTTTCAAAAAGGCCAAGGGCGAACTCCCAGCCTGGTTCAACACCAAGTTCGCGTTGAGCGATCCGGACGCCGAGCTCGGAATGCGTTCACCCCGACGTTGCAGCAACTCATTGGACTTCCCCGATGATTTCGACGATCTGGATGAGGTTCCTCCGCCAGAGCCCACACCAGCAGAGCCGCCGAAGAAAGTCGTGCGCCCCATTGTTGTTTCTCCTGACGAACTCGTGTTCAAGAAGCCGTCGTCGGTAAGCAGCAGCATTCATCCCCACAGCCCCTTCCCCCTCTCTTCTCCTCTGCTGTGTAGCAGGTAATGCTGAGCTCACATGACTGCTGTCACTGTGTCATTTTTGCCCACAGAGTGAGATGCCAGCGCCGCCGACCAACGTGTTTCTTCAGAACACGACAGCATCTCCGTTTTCCATCGAGATTGAGGATGCCTCTGGCTTGCTGGAGGTCGTCACAAAACCCCAGCCGGGGTTATCGCCACTGACGCTGCGAACTGAAGACCGAGACGAGATCAGCTCGAAAACTCTGGCCAAACCAGTGTCCACCTTCCGCGTTTCCGCGGTACGTTCGCACTCGCCCTGCCTTCAGTCCTATCAATCTTCTGTTGTAGCTGACGAGTGGGTGTTCTTTTGCTTGAATTGGCAGAAAGGAATGATCGTGGTGGCGATCAAGTTCAACCCGCGGCGAACGGGGACTGGCACGGCTTCCCCCAGTGCCCAGCGAACGGAGAGGAAGGTGGCAACTGCCTCATCCTCAATGACATCCCCCCGAACGAAGCTAGCGAAGAAGGGCACAGGTGGGACAGGATCTCCCCGTGTGTTCCCGGATGAACCTGCGCCCGTCCCAGTGAAGCCGACGACAGCGCCACGCCAAGTTGTCTCTTTTCGCTGCACACCCATGACGCGCGTGAGTGAGGATTCACAGGATGAAGCGCCCAATGGAGAGGCGTATACACAGGAAATGCTCTTCATCTTTAAGGACATGTAGCTAATGGATAGAAAGAAGCCTTGAGGTCTGTTGCTTAATTGTCGTCCATGTGAAGATCTATCTCCACGAGTTCAAGAACCTAATTGATGACGGACAGCCTGACAAAGACTGGAGGAAGCGCGTCCGACGTCAGACTTTCGCAAACTAAGTAGTAATCGCCCGTGAGCGTAGTGTCCGGCAGCGCGAGATTGTGAAAGACAGCGAGACCGTTCACAGCGTCGACAGTCACCTCCTCCATGCGCTGTTCCTTGGTCAGCTCTTCCGTCCCCGTTTCTGCTGCCTCCGCTTCTTCTCCATCTTTCGTGATTTCTTCACCACCCGCTATACCTGGGGCAATTTTGGACCCAACCTCTCCGATCTCGACACAAGATGTCGATCGAACTCGAGTAGAAACAAATTGCCATGGTGAGGAAGCCGGTGCAGCTGTCGCCTCAAGGTCACCAACTGGACCCACCTGCCTTTCCAGATCCTGCGGTGGGATTGCGCCTTCGAATATGCGCAGGCGAAAACGCCGACCGTGTTCTCCTCGAACACGTATTGCATCCCCCGAAGCAGTACCCTCATTGTCTTGGCGTAAGCAGACTGCCACTAAGATCGGAAGCTGCTTCTTCTCGATCACAAGTTCAGCAGAAAGCTCTTGGAGGTCGACTTCGCCGATCTCTTCTTGATTATCATTCGTTGGGGCCGACGCCGATCGCTTGCTCCCGACCATGACCACTACCTTGGTTGTTCGTTCTACAAAGAAACAGCCAGCATGCACACATAAGGAATCGTTAGCTTGCAAGAAGGAGTGACACCTGGGAGGCAAACGGTATCTTCCTGGGGATTCGTAAGCTGGTGCATGATACCTGTAGGCTCATCATTCGCCCAAGCACCTTCATACCACAGCTGACTAGGCACTTCATCACTGCCTTTTGCAGCCGAATTGAATATGGGAAGAGAGCCAACGCCGTCGCCATGCCGCTGGTTAGCGACCCAAGATCCCTCGTAAAGGCGGTTTCCGAGCGAATCACGGAGAAGACCAACCCCAGACCGCACGCCAGCAATCCATTCGCCTTCATACACATCATCAGTCGCAGCGTACACCATTTTTCCATGGCCATGGGATTGATGCGCGGCGAAATCTCCACTGTACACGTCCTTGCTTGACAGCACGAGCTCTCCATGCCCACAGCGTTGGTTGTTCTCCCAATGACCCTCGTACCTTTCGCCCTTGCTTGACAGGAAAACTCCTTCTCCGTGCATCTCGCCTTGCTGAAAGTGCCCACTATAGCTCGATCCGTTCGGCCACCGCTTCAACCCCACGCCTTCGATCTCCCCATCGCGAAACTCGCCCTCGTACGATGCGCCGTCCCTCACGGAGAACTCGCCTTGGCCGTGCATCTTTCCCTTGTGCCACTCGCCAGAGTAGTGGAAATAGCCACTGGGGAACGTGTACGAGCCCTGTCCATCGCGAAGACGAGCTTTGTACTCACCCACGTACATATCTACACACTTTCGCCACCGAAGCGCCAGGTAAGCCACAGCTCTAGCGTCAACGGCACACCTTTATCAGAGTTGACCTGAATGCTGGAAATGCAGGTCGATGCCGCCCGCCCAAACCCAAGAGTCGCGCCTTCTCGTCATCCTTCGGATCGGCTTCAACCATCTATCAGATCTGCTTCAACTATAACAGTTCATCCACTTGGACAGCCCAGTAAAACCTGGCGCAGCGCGGGTAGATAGATACACATCGTCTATTGGTCCACCACCAGCTGATCTGCATGGGACTGTCTCCGGTCTTCATCTGCCGTCTATTGCGTAAGAAACTCAATGCCCTTCTCAAAAACGACGGCCATGACAGCGAAGCCCGCTGCACCTTTGGCGGTGTTTCGCACCAGCACTGAAACCACAGCAAACACACCACAATCCATCCTTCGTCAGCACATGCTTCACCCACTTGCAAAGGCCCAAGGTTACGCAACCGATAACGTCCATATGGCAGGCAACTCACTCTTCGCGCCGGAGTTCCGCGCTGCCCACCCGCCCAATGCCGCGCCCGACACGCCACCAGCCAAAATGGGGTTCAAAATGTCATGCGACGCTCGCTCACGCTCAATCACACACTCCACGCCGGCGAAGATGCCGCCCACCATCGCAAACTCCTGCAAAGGCCGCATCCGATGATAAATGAAGGTCAGCGTTATATCCTCTCTCTCTCTCTCTCTCTCCCTGACTCGCATCAAGCGAACGCATCAGAGCCAGAACGTGCCTTGGAAAAGTAGACGCTGCGCACGTAGCCGGCCTTGATGGACTTGCTGAAGCCGTTGTACAGCTGTCACAGCGGTCATTCCGCCAGAAACGAGCATACATCAGACCACAATGCTCTCTCTTATATACAGCAAAGCCCTGCCGAACGTAGCGGTACAGCAGAGAAGAACTATCGGACGCACCTGCTCGCGCATATTCTTGCCCACCAACTCCCCGTGCGCGCCTTCGAAGGTGCCAAGAAAGGTGCCGAGCCCCACGCCCATGCTGGCGCCCATGACGCACGCGACCACTGAGCGCTTCCAGCAGCTCTCCTTGGACTCCTCCAGGAACTGGAGGGCACGGTACGTCGCAATCTGCCCCAGCGGAGGGCGCCCGTCCTCCTCCATCGCTTGGTTGATTGACTGGGTTTGTTGCGTCAAACCCAACGGCCACTTTGCTGATACCATATCGTTTTAGCCGATTCATCGAAATACACGGGTAACATATTGTAAACCAAGTGTCCTGCTACCAATATGCAAATGATTTTACTTACTAAGGGTATCTTTTCTCAAAGGTTTACTGCGGAGGTCGCGTCCCTCTTGCGTCCCAATTTGCCAAAGCGAAGAGAACAAGCAAGAGAGGAAGGAAGGGGCAATGCGCATGCGGTTGTGCGCGCCGGAGGAGCCGGAGGCCGAGAGCAGCGGCGCCTCGGACAACCAGAACGCGGGCTTTTCGACGCCGGAGCGCAGTCTCCCGCACCTGGACGTGCGCTCGCCCGAGTACATCGAGGAGCGACTGGAGAACCTCAAGCGTCGACCGGCGTGGGGCGAATACCTGGACCAGTACGTTGAGGACCATCCGGACAGCGACGATAGTGAGGACGAGAGCTACAAGGAACTGGAGCTTGGTGGCCTCGCTGTTGGCGAGACCCCGGGGCTCCTGCGCTCCACGATCTGGTCGTTGCTAGTCGTCACGTTCTCGCCGTTGCTGGTCGCGTGCTACCCGTGTCTTCGACGCAAAGGCCGTGGGTACGTCTGCTTGCTCATCCTAAGTGACGCACCTGCCATGCAACTGACAGATCTTGACTCGTTTTGGTGCTCGCTTTTGCTTTATGAAGCTTCTGGCCGCTCGGGTGCCGTTCGCTCTGGGAATTATGCGTTTGCGCAGTGGGCAACGTGTTGTTCCTCGCCTTTGGCTTAACGCTGTTGTACTGGACGATTTGTCGTGAACTACCGGATTTGCTGAATGTGGACAACACGCTCGTCAACTTGGACGTACGCATCACTGACATGCTGCGTGCAGTGGACATGTGCCATGCGGCGTTGCTACAGTGGGAAAGGACGGTGGCCCAGGAGCTGTGCATGCCCATTGGGATCGACGGCGTGCTGCTGCTGGTGAACGGGTGGCTGCTGCTGCACAGCCATCGGAGGTGGGCGCGGCATGGAATGATGATTATGGCGGTGTTGTTCGTCGTGGACTTGCCCACGAAGCTCTACGACGCCACGTTCCCGGCGCCCGAGATCCACTCGATCGATCCGTCGTTCGCTATGATTGATGAAGAGCTACTGGTGGCGCTGGAGGGGAAGAACCTGAAGCCTGGAGGTAGCGTGGCCTGGGTGGCCTACTGGGGTTGCGCAACGACCTCAGACATGGACACGTGTGAGAAGCAGTTCCCGTCCACGTTCGAGTCGGGCGTTGTGCCCGTGACGTTCAAGGCGCTGGATCATTTCATCCCGTGTTACCGAGATCCGCCGAATCCACTGAAAGCGCAGGAGTACCAGTGCTTCGAGAGCGTTCGCATCCGTGTAAAGGACAAGCAAAGTATTCCCGGGTGGTCCCAGTCGCTGGCTCGGGGATCAGTGGTGTCATCATCGGCGAAAGTAGTTGACCGAACGCTCACGGTCAAAAAGGTGGCGGAGTCAGAGGTCAAAGCTCAGCGGGCTGAGCTCAATGCCTTTAAGGTGAGTAAGCAAGAAGATTCGATACCTTCTGTCGAAAAACAGGAAGAGGAGGGTCAAAGATCCTCTGACAGCGGAGGTGACGTGGGGTCCTCTTTTGACAGCAGCCAAGACGCTAAGCTGGAAGAGTTGCGATCGAATCGAGTGGAAGCGAAGCCGGAAGGGGAGAAGTCGAGGGAAATTGAAGTGACGCTTGATGCTGACATACCAAGAAGCAGCGAAGTGACCTCCGAAGTGATGAAGACGCTGGGCAAATCGACATCTATGTCGGAAGAGAAGCCACTGGAACGGGAAGGCACGACGCAACACGAAGAGCGAAGAAGATCAGCAGCAAAGTCGGAGGAGGCGAAGGCGGTGGAAGGAAGCGAAGTGTCCTTCGAAGGGGAAAAGAATGGGAGCAAAACCGAAGTTGAGTTCGAAGAGAAGTCGCCAAACAAGGAATCCACGCTGGACGAGCAGAAGGTGAAAGACCCAGACGGGGAACTTGGGGAGAAGAAGGCGAGCCGAACTGCAGCGAAGAAGGCGGTGGAGAAATCGAGTCAAGCGAAAGTTGCGGCGGAGGATAAGTTGCTGAAAAGGGGGGTTAAGTTGGATGAGACGAAGCGGAGGAACCTGGAAGCGAAGCTGCCGGAGGTGGCCACGTCGCGAAACCAAGCGAAAACAGCAAGCAGGAATGAGAATATCCCAGAAGCAGACGAAGAGGCGATCACGATTAAGGCTAAGCCGCTTGGAGAGGAGACGAAGCCGCGTACGACCAAGCAAGACGTTCGACAGGAGGCCACACGACGGGAAATAACCACCAGTCAGTCAGCAAAAGCACAAACCAGTGGTACCGGCAATGCCGCACTGCCTGGCAGCGTCAACAAGAAGGGGACGGGCCCGAAAGAACCGAAAGGCAGAAGTGGTCTCCAGACCAAGAAGCCAGATCATCCGACAGTAGCAACGATCATGGTTAACGCAGATGCAAATGTTGCTGCATTGTGATGAAGGAGTGGCTAGTTACCAATCTTCCAGGATAGTTTTTAGGACGATTTCCCTCAACACGTGCATGTGGGAAGTTGTTCATATCTACTTCATGTGGGCTCGCTAGCAACTGCTGCAGTTCCTGCGCTGCTTGAATCACCAACGTTACGAGCCATACAGTATCCGTACGAAAGGAGCGCAGCACCTAGAGGAATCAATGGAACTGGATGTAGGATAGCAAATGGCCGAGTAGTATAAAAAGAGGACGGTAGCACACGGCAGCTCGATCGGGAACTGCACATGTTCTCGAGGTTGGGCTTGCAACGCCACAATGGGGGCGAGGAAGAAGCATCAGCGTGACTTTGCAGACGCACACGATCGCGACGATAGCAGTTACACAACAGAGGCTGCCCCTGGCGGATTTTGGGCCGAGGCGATGGCGTCGCGTAGAACCTCAGCAAGGCGATAGAACTTGGCGCTCTCTTGCTGCGCGTTCTCGCGGTTGGCTTCGCACAGCTTCTCGTGGAGCGTGACTTCCTGCTCCATGTGCTTTTCGCGGAGCGCCAGCTCGCGTTCGCGCAGCTCCACCTCCTTCTTGAAGCGCGCCTTTTCGAACTCTAAGCGCTCGCGGTCCAGCGCAATCTGCTCCGTCAGGTGCTTCTCGTAGTCGAACGTGCCGCGCGAGCCCGTCGTACCTGAAGCTGCGCCGAAGAAACGGTTAGTCCACATGTCTGATGAAGCTGGCAGCTCTTCGCACGTGGCACAAGAACGCGCCTTACCACTGAAAGTCTGCTGAAAACGCCATGCACCAAACATGCCAGCAAGTGTCCCGCGTCCCGCGGCAATGTCGTTGTAAAGCCACGGTCAGTACAGTGGCAACACACAAGGAAAGAAACCCTCATAGCTAGCAGGGCGACTCACCAAGGACGCTGGTAATTGGGCCACATTGCCTCCGTTAAGTCCAGTCGAGCTGGCAACCTGCGCGGCATGCGCTGCAGCCGCATGTTGGTGCGCGTCGCTGATCGCCGAGGCCTGCGCCAGCGCGTGCGCCTGGGCCTGAACGTAGGCCATATCGGACTCGGCGTTCAGCGCTGAGCTGCCGAGCACCACATCGTCCACCATGGGCAGCTGGTCGTACTGCAGGTCGCCGTGTAGCTGCAGGAACCTCGCGCGGATCGGTTCCTGCTTGGGCAGCAGCTCGTACTCGGCCCAACGCCGCGGATGCGCGTTCTGCAGGTGGCTGCGGATGTTGTCCACGCGGTAGGTGCGGAAGAACTTGGTGGTCGTAAGTGAGCGGCGACGACGCTTCTTGTTTTCGTTGCCGGAATCCGTGTCTGCCTGTACCAGCTGCTCGTATCTACCCTCGCGGCCGAAGGCCTTGCAGAAGCCGCACATGGCCAGCACCACGTCGCCCGATACGGCATCGCGCTCGATGGCCAGCAGCCCGAACTCCATCTCATAGCTGGCCTTCCAGTTGTGACGCCGGGAGTGCTTGCCCGCCGCCGCGGGTTTCTTCTGGGCGCCCTCGTCCGACACCTCGTCTTCCTCGTCCTCGCGCTTCCGCCGCGTACCCGTCAGTTGTCCACCGTCCTCGAATTTCGCCAGCACCTCCGGATCCACCATCAGCTGGTCATTGGGGGTCGCCGCTGCAGCGTGGGGATTGACCACTGCGTCCGTAGCAACGGCGGCGGCAGGAACGCGAGCTTCCATCTGATAAGCGCTCGTCCTTTTCAGTTCGTTCTTTCGCTCCCTGCGCTCGCGTCCCCCACTCAATTTCAGGCCGTGAATGGTCGAGCTTAGTGTGGCACACAGAAAACATTAAAATGGGATTTTCTCAACAAATGGTGTAGTACAGATCTATGTTAGGCAAATTGTCCTTGATTCGTTTCAATACAATAGTAAGCTGTATCATACAGCGTAGCATCAGCAATCCAGCATAAGATGGCAACCAAGTTCTGATACCGTCAAATGGCTTCACTTTCTGCCTCGACCAGGACCGAGAGACAACGGCAGGCACCAAACTGCCAACGCATCCTGAATCACAATTCTCAACAAGTTGCAGCGCCGACCACCCCGCGTTATTCGCCCTCGGAGATGGCCGACTCGGTTGCTTCGGCGCCTCGCAACGACCAGACTAGTCGCCGCAGCTCCAGCGCGAGCTTGGCACTGAACGGAGGGAGCCCAGCTGATGCGAAGGAGCTGAGCAAGCAGCGATACGACTCTCCATTCGACGCGAGCCTTGTGGCAGCGCGGAAGCGCTCGCAGCAGGAGCGTTTGTGGGAAATCTTCACGGCATACGCGCTGCAGATCTCCAGCGAAGACCCCACACGCATCCGGATCGCGAACGTCGTCAAGTTGCTGCAGGACTGCGGCATCATCGACGGTGACAACACTGACGAAGCCAAGATGATCGAGAAGGAGGTGGCCATCGTGTGTGAGGCGTTCCTGAAGAACCACCCGACCGACCGCGACAGTGGCAAGAAGCTCGACTTCACGGCGTTCCTGGCGCTACTGCTCCACTTCGCCAAGATGGCAAGCAAATGACCTACTGGACCTACTGCCTTGTTTGAGGCAGACCTGGCATCTAATTAAAATGTTGCTGCTTGCATTGGCGTGCGTGCAGTCCGGAGATCGGGATCCAAGTCGCGCCTACGACTCGCTCGTTCGCACCTGCCTCGAGAAACAGCAGAAAGCGAGGCAAACCAGTGCCAATTCCTGCAGGAACACTTCCTATTGCTGCTGCTAATGCTTTCTGAATCCCCATTGTGAATTCTTGATATGCAGAATTCGCGTAGTCGTTGTACAGGAGATGCAAGACTGCAAGAAGGTGCTCACTGCCTTCGAAGATCCGCTCACAAAGGTCCGTCTTTGTCTTCAGAGATTTCTTCATCCCAATGCATGCATCTTCTCAATCGATTCGCCTTGCTCTCGATTAGATATTCGCGTTCTACGCGGCGCAAAGCCTGAGTAAGCTCGAGAAAGTCGACCCGAAGATGGCGCAGCTCAGTCCGCCGCATCTGAGCTACGCCGAGGGCGTCGCCTTCGGGCGCAAGTATGGCATCATCGCCCACGGCGTGCTGACCACGACCGAGTTCGCCTCCATCTACATCGACAGCCTCGCCAAGTCGCCCGCGGCCGAATACGACCGCGTGCTGACGTACTCCTGCTTCTGCGAGATGCTCGTGCGGCTCTCAAGAAAGGCCTGTCTCGACGAGAACCTCCCTGCCGATCGCAACCTCAAGTAGGACGGACTGGATGCAGCCAGAACCTGCAAGCCAGACCCCCTACTGAGCATTCTTGTGCTGTTGTCGCTCTTGGATTTGGTGTAGAGGACTCTTCCAGCTCATGTGGCTTGCCTCAGCTTCCACGTCGCCTCGCGCCCTCAAGATTACCGACGTTCTCAAGACAGACAGAGTCGACGTGCGTCCCCTTGGACTGGCTGCCTGATTTCTTCAGCGATCAAGAATCACCCCCTAACCGTTGTATTTGGTTTGTCAAGGTGACCAAGCTCTTCTTGATCCACTTCGAAAAGTTCTGGAAGAAGGACCGCTACGAGTGCGTTTCAAGCACTCGATCGTCTGTCTGGCAATCGGGCTTTGCCTGCTGTCTGGAGCTCACCGGGCAACGTCGCTCTCTCGTTCTGGCTGTGCAGGAATTACTTCGGCGATCGCCCCAGCCAAGACGCGTCGACCACGCCATCGTCTCCTCCACGGCCGCCCATGCCTCGTCGCTTGAGCTTGAATACGCAGAGCAGTGGCCAGTCCAAGACGCTCCAGCGCAGGTTCAGCGTGCAGGCTCCTCCTCCCCCCACGCGGATTGAGGCCCCGACCACGGAACCGAAGGCAACGTGACCAAACTCAATCATCCAGCAAAGGAACATGACGAGCGTAACGTTATGTTTACTATATGAAAACGTGCATGAACATAAGGAGACCGACGGCTGCTGCTGGCTGCTTTGCTTGTCTATTGTGCGTGCTGTGCGTCGGCTGAAGTCTCCCCTGCTCATAATGCAATGGGCTGCAACAGCGAGAAGCTGCCCGTGCCCACGCGCGGCGGCTGACCGAGCACCAGACGTGCCGACGGACTCTCGAGCTTGTCCACGAGGCCACCCAGAGCTGCCTGCGAGAGGAACTTCATGGACGTCTCGAACGTGATCTGCTGCAAGGAGGAGCCCTTGTAGTTCATGCCCATGCGGTTCAGCGGCATGTAGCCGCCCTGCGCGGTCATGTAATCGGCAAGCAGGTTCAGATGGCGCGGGTCCACACTGATACCGTACACGCCGAAGACCTCCATGATCTGTTTTGAGATGTTGGCGCGCGCGGCCTCCACGCCGTAGGTCTGCAGCACCTGGTATATGTCGTTGGTGGACAGTTGGTTGACGTCCAGGATGTCGTCGAAGCCCCAGATCTCCTGGAAGTTGAGACCCTCCGTCTGCACACAGGGCTTCTCCTCCTGAGACTCGCCAAGACGCTGGTTGATCAGGTAGCAGCGCGAGATGCCCGGGCAGTACTGCACCAGCACCTGCTTGGCCACCTTCTCCACGAGCGGCACCATCAACAGCGTCTTCGAGTGCGTCGGGAAGCGCAGACGCAGTTCCACGTAGTTCTCCTTCTGGTTGCGGCCGCAGAACACGAAGTAGCGATTCTTGCGTACGCTGTTCGGCACTTCCAGCGACTCCATGCCATCCACGGCGGTAGTGAAGGTCTTCTTCTGCTTGCTCGACTTCTTATCAGCGCCGCCAGCTTCGTCCGAACTGCTTGCGTCGTTGCTATTGTTGTTGTTGTTGACTGGAGCGTCATCGTCCGAGTCGCTGTCCGAGTCTTGGTTGGCCATCTGCGACTTGCGGATCTTCTCGTCCTCTTCGTCCATCTCGCCGTAGCCCTGGACCTCACCGCGACTGCCGAAGCGCAGCGTGCCCTGCTCGTCATCATCGTCGTCATCATCATCATCTCCACGCTTCTTCTGGCTGTTCGCGCCCGAACCCGCCGGGCCGCGAAGGTTGTTCGCTTCCGCCATCGCAGAGACAGCCACTCCGCTCTTCTTCATCTCACGGGAAATGAGCGTGAGCAGTCGGCCCACGAAGCCCTTGCCCACTGAGTTAAAGACCTGGTCCGCGCTCAGTCCGAAGGCGCGCTTGATCTCCTTGAGCTTGAAGAAAGTCAGACGGATGTGATAGTCGCGCACCCACAAGATCCCGTTCTCGCTCTTGTGGAACTGATCCTTCACGCGCACGCCGTTGACGCTGTTGATGAGCTCCGAGAGAGCCACCTGGTTCAGACGCTGTTCCACCTCCTGGGCGCGTGACGACTCGACGCCATCACGCAGCGGGATGGTCATCATGGGCGTGGACATCTTGGCACTGGCTGTCATGATGATCTCACGCAGACGCGGGATTCCGAGCGTCACGTTCGCAGCACCATGACCAGCAAGATGGAATGTGTTGAGCGTCATCTGCGTGGACGGCTCGCCGATACTCTGCGCCGCCAAAATACCCACATTCTCGCCAGGAGCGCACATACTGCGAAGGTAGTTCACCCACACGAGCAGCTGGAAGGCGTCCGGACTCACCACGTGCTTGCTCTGCATCACCTCACGGTCGATCTCGCCATCTGCAGCGCTTTTCTTCGACTTCTTGCTTTTCTTCCGTTTCTTGGAAGGCTCCAGACAACCCGCCGGGTTGCGCGAGTTGTACTTGAGCAGCTTGTCCTGGATGCTCTCCGAGATCAAGCCAACGTGCTCGTTCAACGGCAGACTCTGCATCACCGGGTCCTCGAGCGCCATCTTGATGAGCTCCACTCGCCCAGACATGGCACGGGTGGCGTTCGTGGGCTTGCTCGCCTTGAATTTGGTCGTGCGCGGGACGCTGAACGCCTTCAAGCCGGTGTCCACGTACTGGATGTCGTACTTGCACTCACGTCCGTCTTCGTTCTCTTCCGCTAGCGCCACAATCGTCGCCGCGTGGAATCCCACCTCGATGTTACCGCGCTTCCACTTGGTTTCGCCCTGCTTCAGACGGCGGCACATTACCTGCACACCAGCCTTGAGTACCGACGAGGAGCTGGCGAAATTGCCCGCCTTGGCCTCACGGATCTCCTCGTGCAGCTTCAAGGGCTTCATGATGTCTAGCTTGGTCTTCTCGAAGAACGTGGCGTTGATGCCGTACTTGTGCGAGATACTGCGGTGGTTCATGGCCTGGAAGTTGAACTGCGCATCCTTGCCCGACAGCATGGCACTCTGCACGGGGTCGATGCCATCTTCGCCGTACAAGAACTGCACCACGTTGCCGTTGCTGCTGCGCACTGTGTGGTCATAGCCGACTTGCAGATCTTCCAGGTGCTTGATCAGACAGCGCTGGAGGTATCCGCTTCGACTAGTCTTCACGGCAGTATCCACCAGGCCTTCGCGACCAGCCATACAATGGTGGTAGTACTCCTGCGGACGCAGACCCGTCAGGAAGCGGTCCGTCACGTACCCGCCAGCACGTGGAGCCGGGTCGAAAGGTTCGAACGACGGCAGCGAGCGTCCACTGCATAGAATGGGCACACGCCGACCTTCGAGAGCCTGCTGGCCAAGCCCACACGAGATCTGCGAGTGGTTGACCATGGAGCCCTTGGCACCGGTCAGCACCATGAGCGAGAAGTTGTTCGCCGGGAATGGCTTGGACTGACCCAAGGGCAGACACGTCTTGATGATGTCACTATTGGAGCCGTGCACGCAGCCCATCATGTGAGCGTCAAGCGCCTTGGCGTTATAGTCAGCATCCGCTCCGGACAGCAGCGTACGCATCCGCTCTCGGATCTGCTCGCGTTCCTCGTCGTTCATGCGCCGCTTCTTCCCGTCCTTCTCAGACGCACGCTTCTGCTCCAGCAGATCGGTCAGGCCGGCGAACTCAGCGTACGCCTCCTCTCCCATGACCTCCGAATCTTCCACGAGTTTACGGCGGCGCTTCTCGGCAGGCTTGTTCAGCGTCAGATCCTCCATCGCGCACGTATGGCCGGCGAACTGCAAGTAGCACGTGAACAACCGACCGAGCGCAGACAGTAAATCGGCAGCGATACGCGCGCCGTACACTTCGTAGCACGCGTGGACGAAGCCGTACATAGTCGCACCAAACTGACTTTTGTCCAGCACACCCTGTAGCAGCTCGCCATCGCGGAAGACCACAATATGCTCGGCGTTTTTCGTGCCGTAGAGGTCGCCCTTGATCTTAGCTTTGCTGTCCAGGTTCAATGGTGGGAGGCCCTTTGTCAGCAGCTTCAGCACCGAAGTAATCACTTGCTTGCCCGTCCAGAGTGGCTCCGGCTTGAGGATGGCAGGCGGCACCGTCTCGATGTGCGCCTTCTCCACGCCGGCGTCCTCCATACTCGCCCAGGCGTTGTACAGCAGCTGCATGTACATATCCTTGGTCAGGAACGTGTCGCGTTGCGTGAGCTTCACACCCGAGTCCACGTGATCCTGGATGAGACCACGCAGCGGAGAGCCGTCCGTCGGGACCAAGTACTGGTTATCGTTCGACGCGATGTTGTACGCCTCCGAGCGCGCCAGCTCGTTCTGCGGGAAGTGCATGTTCATCTCATCACCGTCGAAATCGGCGTTGAAGGTGTTACAGTTGGCGTAGTGCATGCGGATGGTCTGCATTTTGGGGTTCGTGAGGACACGCGTCGTGTGCGCCATGATACTGGGCTTGTGCAGCGTCGGCTGACGGTTCATGAGCACCACGTCGCCCGTCTTCAGGTGGCGCCACACGCGCTTCACGCGATTCTTACTGGTACCCTGCGCGCTGGCCGAGCGGGTGAGCAACGTCTTGCTAATGGCCTCACGCTGGTGCGGAGTGCGCTTGCTCAGGTCGATGAGGCGGCCAGCCTCGCTCTCCACGAAGTTCGCACCCGGATGCACGTCTGGACCATTCATCACAAGCTGGCGCATCTCCTCCACGTTCCATGGCGTCACCGGCTGCGGGTATGTCAGGGTCTTGGCGAAGCGCAGCGGCACACCAATCTGACTCGTACTGATGTACGGATCAGGCGAGATGACGGACCGGGCGGCGTAGTTGACACGCTTGCCCATCATGTGCTTGCGAAACAAGCCTTCCTTCTTCTCGATTATCTGCTTGATGCCCTGAGCGGCGTCCGTGCCTGGCTTGGCCTTGCTGCTGTCCACCAGGAGGTTCACGCTGTTCTGCAGCTCCGTCCAGAGCGCCAGCTTGCGCGAGAGGTTCACCTGTTCCTCCTTCTTCTCGTTGTCCTCGTCCTCGTCCGAGTTGCCGGTGTTTGGGCGCTTGTAGTAGTCGCCCTGCACGATACTCTCGCTGAGTGACATGATCTTGGACAGGTGCGAGTTCTGCGCGTGTTCGAACTGTTTGTCGCCCATGAAAACCGGCGGGCGGAAACGCGAGGGCGCCACCGGGATCACGTTCAGGAAGAACTTGCGCCAGCCCTCAGCCTTCCGGCTTGGCGCGCGGCCACTGGAGATGTTGCGATCACCAAAGAGCAGCTCCATGAGGCCGTCCTCGTTCACCCACATCATCTGCAGCTGCGATTGCACCTCCAGCGGCGGGAGGAACTTGCTGCGCGACGAGGTGTCCTCCGTCGTGGCGTACTTGGCGTCCGCTTCATCGTCGTCCAGGTCCGATTCAGAGTCATCGCCGTTCATCGGGTCGTCCTCGCCCTCCGAGAGGTTGCCGTGCATGGCGTCCAGCGCCGACGTGACCGTGAGGTTCTTGGAGCGGTTCACTTTGCGTGCACGCGCACTTA
>MBAC02000662.1:0-11525 GCA_001712635.2 Nothophytophthora sp. Chile5
ACGACGCGTTGGTCTTGCTACGCGGACGAATCGTCCCGAGCGATACCTCACCGGACGCAATACCGATCAATTTGAGCCTCTATATCGCGCCAGGGAGACGGCAGGGTGGACACGGTAGAGCACAGCATCGGCGATCACGAACCCATACAAAAACGACAAACAACAACCACCAAACAACAACACACGAACCTCAAAGCAAACGCACCACCGCCACTTATCGACACGTGTGAATGAATACTTTACGAACAACAATAATGTCGTCGTGACGGCACCTCAGTGGTTAATGCAGGCATTTGTATGGATGTATATCTAATACGGCTTGATCTGTCGGCTGCTCATTGTCTTCACGGATAGCTGCTGCACCGTAAGACACCTAATCATTTACACTATAGATGCGCATATTAAAACAAATGACGATTTACTTTGATAATTCCAGTTGACTGGGGCAAAAACATGTGTTAGAAATATCCTGCAGTTACACGGTTTCTGAACTTACATGGGAGAAACCAACCAAAAGACAGCGACAGGTCGGCAAGACCACCTGACTGACGATAGACTAACGCACCCCGGATTTCCCAACCGTGCGCGCATCGCTCACGTCGTCCTTCTCGCTGCATGCCCTCTCTTGTGCCGTGATGTCGTGCGCTCTCACTCCGTCATGCTGGAGGGCCCTCCGTGCCATGCAAGTCGTCCTGGTGCTGACTGCACTACGAGTGTACTGCTGTCCTCTGCATCGTCCTGCTTTCTTCTGTCCATGCATGTGTGCTGCACAAATTAAGCAAACTGATATGCTTATGAGCTTATGAGTGCGTGGGATGCAAAGGAGTATGCTCAGGTGTCTCTGGAACATCAAAATGGTTGGATTGCTTGCTTTGGGAAATGACTGGGTGATATTCGCAGCAGGCGCGTCAAATTGTATTTCCTGTGATAAATGTGATTTTACCCTGTAGTTTAATCAGATTCTTTGTATTTGCGAATTTTAGCAGTCTTGCATATACGACACCGTAAATAACGTCAAACATAAGATATCATCGTGTACTCGAATATTTCCGATATAATGCCATTCTTATCGAATAGAAACCATCAACTGATCAGTAGTGAATTAAATGATCAGGTGAACTAGTGTAGAAAGGAACAGTCGGCTTCGAATTCTCCGGAATGCTCTCGTGCATCCAATTGATAGCACACAAACATTGCTGCAGCTCTTTCGGGAGGTGGGTGAGTCCCAAACTCGAGGCGAGAGATATGCTTGAATTAATTGACTCCCTACTCCACCAGTTTTTTTTGCCTCTTTATCCACACCACCTTCGCTTTGTCAAGGCCTGACTAAGACCACAGCGATCAGTTTACAAGGACCAGACCACGGCCGCAATCGCAGACTAAACGACTTCGACCAGAGGTGTCTGCGCGACACCTAGTCGGGGGTAGTTGCATTACACAGGCCCGACAAGGGTCGTGCACATGACTAAATAAACAATGTCAATTCAGGGGTGCTGACGAAATTCCCAAAGACTTGGGTGTCAAGCCCTTCACTAGATCGCAGCACACCGCTTGGTGCTAGAGCTAGATCTGGGGGATCGGGGTGCCAATTCTCTTCTCTGCATCAACTCGTGAGGTAGAGGGTGGAAACGGGTGCTGTGGTGTACAAACAATACTATACGCTTCGACTTGGCCTCGCCAAGTCGCACGCTTACTCTCCCTCTCTCTCTCTCTTGCACTCGATGAAATACGCAAGGGCCACTACATCGACGCAGTCATACAGGAACAAATGATATGGAATACTCTATTGTAGATCTCAAAGGAGTCGCG
Source organism: Nothophytophthora sp. Chile5 (assembly GCA_001712635.2). NCBI lineage: Eukaryota > Oomycota > Peronosporomycetes > Peronosporales > Peronosporaceae > Nothophytophthora > Nothophytophthora sp. Chile5. The sequence goes on from MBAC02000662.1 coordinate 1,810, forward strand.
ATATCATAGGCGACGCTCCTCTATTGATGTGGTTTTTGTTTCTGGTCATGGTTTCCCGAAATTACCGTTTTGAGTCCCTCACAACAATGACAAGTGGTTCCCCCGTTTCAATGACCCACCTGTGATCTGCCGCGACTTTGCTGGCCGCAAGCCTTTACCAGTCGTTCCGTCATGGCGAGGGGAGGAAGGACGAACATCAAGGGCCGGCGGGCCTCGAAGAAGAATCATCGGCGCGCCGCTTTTTCCTATGAACTCAAGTACGACGTCCTCCTGGACCATTTCACCAGGTATAGCCACGCTGCCCCCCGAGACAAGTATGATGCTGTATTCAGTGAAGGACGGTTGGCGCCATCCACCGCCTTGTAAGTAAATGGATGCAACCCCCCCCCCCATCACCAAGAGGGCGCTGAATTGCCGTACGTCGTACACCGTGAGGTCGGCGTAGGAACGACGCTCTTGCCTACCTCTGAAGCGGTCATTGTCAGATGGATCAGCGAGCTGCGCCGTGATGGCGTGCCTGTGTCGTCTCGCATGCTCGGCCTAAAGGCACAAAACGTTGCCGGCGACCAAGGCATTTCCGACGGCGCCTTCTCTGCATCGAACACGTGGAAGGCGTCGTTTCTCAGCCGCCACCAGCTCTCCTTTCGTGTGAAGAACCGGTTTGGTCAAGCCTCTCCTGACAATGATGAGTCAATCGGACGTGCGTTTACTCTCGAAGTGCGAGTTTGGATGGCAGAGCATGGCGTGACCCGCGTGTGCAATGCGGACCAGACCGGGGTTCAGTTTGAGATGCTTCCAAAGCGAACGATCGCTGATCATGGTGCTCCGACGGTATGGGTCAAATGTGGCAAGAAAGAAAGCAACGCGCCACTGTCGTGCTCCTCGCTGCCAGCGATGGCAACAAGTATGCCACGTTCATTGTGTCCAATACCAAAGACTCTATGGTAGACGGATTGCAAATCGAGAACGACGCAAGGCGCCTCGGCTTTGGCAACAATTTGTGGACTGAAAGCACGGATATCCAGAACGCTACTGGCGCTCAGATTTACGGCAACCCGACGGCTTGGTGGAACCAAGACATCACGGTCGCGTGGATGGAGTATTTCTTCGGTGATCGCACCGGCGCCAGCGAGCCAGTTCTCCTGCTGCTAGATTCGTTTTCCGGCCATTGGACGGACAATGTAATGGGCCCTCCCTTACACGTGAGTGGCAGATATTAGTGAGGCGGCTCCTTATTGGATAATAAGGGCCCGCTCCCTTTCTGACCACCTCATTGGTCGATATTAGGATTTAGGTAGGTTTGGCCAATGGCGTGCATCCACGTCATGTCAGAGGCCAGGGGGCCCGGGAAGGGAGCCCCGTCCAAACAATACATTTTAGAGTTGTTTTACCTTCTAAAGACCAAGTCGCCTTCACAATCCTCTGCAGTGTACGCTAAGTGTCGGGACTCCAAACGAGCCCCGTGACATACAACGTGAAGACCTGTGCCGAGCGCCTCAACATCAAGCTGAAGGCCGTGTCGCCCAAGCTGACCTGGCGCAGCCAACCAGCGCATGTGGCTCGGATGAAGCCATTCAAGGATGGCCTCCGCCGCAAGTGGGTCGACCACCCCCGCGGGCAACTGGAACGGCGTCGTGGTGGGAACCAGAAGTTACTCATGGTCCCTCCAAACCGAGACGATGTGGCGGAGTGGGTCATGGAAGGGTGGCTTCGCCTCAGTGATCAGATCATCATCTCTGGATTCGCCAAGTGTGGTTTCCGTGACCCACTCCAGCATGCAGCCGAGCCTGACGACGAGGTGTACGACACTGCTTCGCTGATCAACGACCTGCGTGAAGTTGGCTTCGTCGACAGGTCCGTCAGGGAGATCCGCACGAGTATGGACGTGCTTGACTCGACTGCAGACGAGATTGACTCGATCACTGAGATTGCAGTTTGAGTGTTTCACCTTAAATCAATAAAAAATAGATTTTCAACCTAAAAATTACTGTTAAAATACTTTTCTGAATGTTGGGAAGTTTCCAAAACCTTCAAACATCGCCCCGTGTCACCCTGAAGCCCCTGTTACAGAATATCCGGCCCTCCCAGCAGCAAGGGGCTTTGGCCTCATACACGAGGAGGGATCTGGACCCGGTGCAGCAGCGCGGGAGGGTCGACACGACACCACCATTCCAGATTCAACCCAGATTGACTGAGTGGGATGAGACGTATTGACCAATACTGACAACAGTCCACTAATAGGAGAATCTTCGTCGAGTAGATATCACGCTCCTCTATACAGGTCAATTTCTTTCCTCGAAAGCGCCTCCTTTGAGATCTACAATATAGTATTGATCTCCTGTGCTTAGTCAGGATACCCAATAATGAAATAGAGAATTTGAGGTCGTACGCACTACCACGCACGTAATTCGCAATCCGACACACGAGCATACACTTAGTCGTCTACCTTAGCTGGGATTTGAATCGGACACGCGGGGCTCTGGGACTTTCGCGCTTACTCGCTGCTTGCTTAAAATTATGCAAATTTGAAACTAAATTCAGGCCAGCCGAACTTTGGCTAATACGTACTCACTGAGCTGTAGCGATCTTCCATTCTATACACCGGGGTCGTGTCCCTAAACCTCGGTGTACTTCGGGTACGGATATGGAAGAGCACGATCTGGACTGCAACTCACGTCACGCGAAGTGCTGGGGCTTGGCGATGCATCACAGGACATCGCGCCGGGACTCGAAGAGGCGTTCCAGAGCTCACTAAGACGGCGAAGAACTGGGTGCAGGATTAGGGGGGAGGAGGAGGGCCGCGTCATCACAGTGCTGCAGCCTATTCGTCCTTGACTCTGCTCCAGGTAGTCACATGCCTATATGAAGCTACCCCATGACAGTGACCACAGCATCGCAATCCTTGAAGGCGGGTGTGCAGGCGTTGAGGAAGTAGTCAAGCCACCGGGACTTGGCGATTTATTCTGCGGGCTTGACGGATTTGAATCGCTCGATGGAGCTGCCCTACGTGGGCTCCAATTGGCAGCACATACGGCTTGTTGTGTAGGGTTTGAACCGCACTTAGCCCCAGCAAAGTGCATGCCGTTCTTGCATGGCACTTATTTAATTGGTGAGGCGTCGTCGGAAGCACCGGGGCATTGGTGATCTGCCACTTGGCACGTCTTTCATGCTGACATCATCGTCAGAACTTGGCCCACTTGGGGCCCCAGAGATCGCTTCGCGGGATGCTCGGCCGAATCCGGGACGGGTTCGAGACATCCAGCGGTACGGGGTTGAATCAAAGCGCGTTAGGGTAGCTGTTGCTCCATATGCATAGCCGGGTCGTCGTCCTTAGTCGATGGCCGAACTGGGCGGCGAAACTCGCTTCGCTTCCCATGTCCCCGTCGGAAGGTGGCACATCAGTGTCACATACGATCCATGGCGGTTTCAGCTTAAGCCAAACTCATCAAAGCTAAAGCAAACTTTGCTCTGTCCTGTCTTCTTGAGGAGTTTCGTGGCGATGCACTACCGTTGCACATATATTTTGCATGCAGCGAAGAATTGTACTCTCCACTACTGTTGAGGTGGTCAGTGGAACACTCATAGGCCAGCATGCTGCCTCAACGGTGCACTTCTAGACCGTCGACAGACCTGGCCTACCAAGAGCCTCATATTGCTGCTCAAACCCTGCATCGCACGCAACCACTGCATCCATCGCCCTGATGGAAAATGAGCGCTTCATCCGAAAACGACGATTTAAGTCACTACCAGAATAAAACGGCTCCTCGCAGAAATAGTCCTTCTATAGATGATGATGTCCTGCTAGATCATCTCGATCAACGTTTGTGGCACGCCCAGGGTGCGAACCACCATGTTGTCGTTTGTCCAATGGTCTGTTAAATGAGAACAGTAGCGCAACAAGTGTCTGGGCCCCAAACATGTACACATGTTAATTAGAGCTCAGTATCATTTCTCTCCTCGTTGCTGCACTCATCTCTCACCCCGAACTCTTCATCAGATGGTGAATCCATTCCGCTTGCACCATCGGCAAAGGGAAACCTGTTCGAAACCGGTATAAAACCGGTTTCGTTTTTATTTGCTGTTTGCCACTTTCCAAAATCGAGCAAGCTGATGCTGCGACGGAACAAGAAGCGCAAACGCGTCGACACTTCGACGGAGGAGGATGCGGAATTTGACGCCTCCATCGACCTCATCGACGACACCCTGTCCTCGATACAACTGCTGACGAACCGTAACGCGGATGGCTTTGCAGAGACCGGCTTGCCTCCGCTGGTGTTGTGGCACCAACTGTGAGTATTTGTCAGTGTGTCTGCCTACCCGTTCTTTATTGGACTAACACGTCTCCGCTCTCGTGTCTTGCTGCGGAAAAGGTACACAATCCTACCGAATCGGACGTTTGTGGACCAGAATGTAATGTGCACTTTGCGTAGCAGTCTCTAGCGAACGTTGAGCTCACTCGGCGCCTTATTCTTGACGTGTCACCCTTCTTCCTGCTTGCTTATTCAGGTGAATCGCCTACGAAACGAAGGCAAGTTGGTGACGTTTAAACTCCCTTCGGGGACAGAAGACGTGGCAGTACTTCGCACGGCGGATTATGTGGCAGAGGTGCAGAAGCACCAGCGTACTCTCCGGAAGCACCTCGACAAACATCCGAAAAACGACGCCATTCGCTCCAAACTGAAGGCGCTGGCTGCGTTCAGTCGAGCCGTCCCGCGTCTCAGATCGCTATCGACGGTTCCGTTGAAAGTTCTGCTATCGACAATGAGTACGGGTGGGAGTACAACATTCAGCGAGCAAGAGATCCGAGACATGGTGGTGTACGTTTCATGGCTTTGGCTAGTAGGTTAACTCTCGAGTTTGGACTAACTTGATGCGTTTCTCATCCACTAGGTGGGTCCAACGACTTGGTTTTCTGTTGCCGACCACTCGATTGGATGACGAGGCTTTCTACCTCTCGATTCCTGGGATCGGAAAACTCATCTCATCGGTCAAGAAAACGCGGGCGGTGATTCTGAGCACGCTCAAGCGTACGAAATACAAGGAGATGCACGAGCAGCAGCTCCAGAAGGCCAAGCTGAAGCACTCGCATTTCCAAATGGAGTTCCACCTCGCAGATATGGAGGGCTGTGGCTTGATTCGGCGCACCAAAGTCACATCGGGTGTCTTGGTTGCACTCACCAACAAGTAGCTGCCAACGCCGGTTGTGTCACGCTTCAACTCGACGCAGCAAGGACTGGTGCAGAGAGACACATAACAATCAACAGCGAACTTTATGCTCTATTCTCGCTGAGACCGATACGCCGATCTTGAGCTCATTTGCGGCCATTACGTCCGATACTGAGACGAAGCTTGCGGCCTTCCTCCGCCAGCGCCTCTGGGCCATAGTGCTCAATGTACGAGATAATCTGCTCTTCGTCCGCATCCATGGGGATTCTGCCAAATTTCAGGTGCTACATCAATCCAAAAGACACCGCAACATCAGCATCAGCATCAGCATCGTGGCAGGCGTCAGTGCAATTGTACACGAACATGACGAACCTTCGAGACCGCACGGCGCAAGTCGGAGGTGAAAATCCCTGGCGCCACGGCAAAACGAACGCAGAGTTTGGTGGTGAACTGCTTCGGCAACAATGCACCCTGACGGCCCCCTTCAGCAACTTCGACGCGGTTCTGTTGCACGAAAGAGTGACGTTTGCTCTGGCGCTCTTGCTTGGCTCGGTCCATCTCGTTCAGCAGGTCGGCAAGTTCGTTTTCATCAAGAGTCTCATTCGCCTCATACGAACGCTCGAGGTACGTGCGCCAGCCCTCGATCTTCTCCTCCATCTTCCAGCTGTTGGCCACCTCGTTGTAGATGACCTCCTCACGGAACTTCTTCATCTCCTGGTCTTCTCGGTGGTTCAAGAGCACGCGGTGCACCAGGTCCTTTCGCTCCTCCGCAAGAACCGTGTTCGAGTCCTTGTAGAGGGAAACCGTGTGGAGTTTCCCGCCAAAGGAGCTGCTGAGAAGGACGAGGCCCTCCGCCGGAGCAATCGGAACGCGCACGATCCGGTTGGTGGCTACACCATTACATCATAATGAACATTGTTAGATAAACGTATCCATGAAACAGCACAACCTGCCAGCAAAAACTTACATAGCGCAGCATCAAAAGCCGTGCGGGACATGCCGTTGGTGGCCACAGCTAAGGCGCCCCCAACCATGCACCGAATCTGATTGAGCAAGAAGGCTTGGCCAACAATATGCACCCGAAGGTACGGCTCTCCACCGAAATACGGGATGAGACTCCCCGTGCACGAGTAGATGGATCGGCGGTGGCGAGGCAACAGCTTCCGCGTCGTTTCCTCGTCGTCCTCGTACTGGCTCGCTTCCGCAATGTCGTCATTATCCACCGCCGACTTTTCTCCCTCGTCAGCTTCGTCGCTTTCGACCATCTCTTCGTCACTTGCCACACCTTGCAGCTTCGCTTCGTCATCGAGCTCGTCACCATTGGCCTCGACCGCACTCTTTCCGTTCTGAGCCTTCCACTGCAACCTCATGGCATGCGCTTTGTAGAAATGGGACCGCGATTTGGTGAAATTGTGGAAATCGTGGACGCCTTCGTAGCGTCGGAGCGCTCGGCAAAACTCGGCGACCGCTGCATCCGTGTCGAATGACTCCGCACCCTCCTTCTCTGATCGAATGACGCTGTCTTTCAAGAATGAAAGCGGCATGAAGTACTCGTATGCACGAAGCACGCAGTTCTTGCGCGCGGCGAAGCGCTTGTTCACCCTCGTGCACGAAAACACGCGAATTGTGGGCGGCAGCGACGCGTTCAGTGCTTCCGCAAGGCCTTTCACGCGTCCGGTAGCCCGATCCACCGCGTTTTCCTCGTCGATCAGCAATTTCCCGGAAAACTATGAAGAGCACGGCATGGCCCACACCCATAGTGAGACGTAAGCTCTCCTGCAACGCCCCCACATCGAACAAGAAGGCCACGCACCACAATGCACCCGGCATGGACGCCCTTGTCGGTCCGGCTGCTTCGCGACCAGTCGATCTTGCCCAGGTCCTCGAAATTGGATTCGCGCATGGCGCCGGCCTTGAAGATGGCGTTGCGCAGCTCATCTTCGATGGTCTGGACGTCGTCGTTCATCTGTACGCCGTGGTAGCCCGTGCCCATGTAGCCGCTCACGATCGCGACTTTGCGCTTCACTAGCTTGCCTGGCTCAGCTGCAGCGGCCTCCGTCGCGAGCCAGCGCTTCCAGGTTGGAGCGCCATTCAGGCCAGAAGAGGCGCACGCTGGCGCCCACAGCGACTGCCGGAGAGCTTGGCGACTAGCGCCACCAAGAGGACGCAGACCGAAGCGCAGCAGCGTCATCTTCGTCGTGCTGCCTCACCACCAACTGCCGATGATGGAGCCCTGCCTTTCTATATCGCTGACGAGTGCACCACTCATCCAGCTTGATTAAAACCTCACGCGTTTGGAAAAATCTCTTGATCGGGAGCCGTCCAGAACTTCAAATGACACTCGGTAAACTATACAAGGTGGACATGATGCTATAGCAAAAGCTGCACTGGAGCGTTTTGGTAAAGTATCCCATCAGAACCTGACGTGGAGAATAAAACCTCGAAGTCGTTTGGATCGAGGTGGTGTGGGCGCCGGCCGCTGGTTGAACACTCCGCATTTGGAAGACAAGCACCATGGTGATGGCAGTTCGCTCGGCGTCGATTCTCTCCCAGGCTCTTCGTGGCCGCGCTTCCGGGCTCGCTACCCCCGCCGCCTGGCGTGCGGTCTCACAGCGTCCCGTGGGTCTCGCCTTCTTCTCGACGAAGTACACGACGCAGCACGAGTACGTGACGCTGGAGGGCAAGGTGGGCACCATCGGAATCACCGACTTCGCCCAGAACTCGCTGGGAGACGTCGTGTATGTGGACCTGCCGGCGGTGGGCGACAAGTTCCAGAAGGGGTACGTAAGCTATATACTTCTTCGGCGTTGGATCGCATGGAATGCGGTGAAGATTGACGATGCCTCCTCATTTGTGTGGTGGATCTTTAGTGACGCCTTCGGCGCCGTGGAGTCCGTGAAGGCTGCCAGCGACGTGTACACCCCCGCTGCCGGCACGATCACGGCTGTCAACGAGGTTTGTTTGTTCGCGTTATTTTGTGGACTCCTTTGAGATTATCTATTATTTACGACGTGCACGCTCTTGACATGCAGGACCTGGGCGAGAACCCGCACTTGGTGAACGAAGAAGCCATGACGAAAGGATGGTTCATCAAGATGGAGGTACGTGTCTGCTAACCTGGAGGCCAATCTCGTCGCGGTGTGTTACGTAATTCATGTGCTTGACGACACTGGGGATGTCTTGCCACCACCACGATGCAGCTGGACGACCCGTCGGAGCTGAACGATCTGCTGGACGAAGCGGCCTACAAGGAGCTCTGCGAGAACGAGGAGCACTAGGCTACCGACCAGCACTATTGTTGGCTGGCGCTGAGCTTTTGGCTCTTGTTTTAAATCCACATTTCCCCACCAGGATGAAAGTTGGTTCCTTCTTCAGTATTAATATGTTGCATGCCATGTTGATGAGTGGCATCGCATGTGTGGTGTGTGGCGAGCATTCCTGTGCGTGATCCATGTCCGTCGCTGCTGATCCACGTCAAAACTCGGACAGACCCCCCCATATTTAAGGGAGTGGTTATTGTGTCCAATGAGCGTCTAACTTTATCCGGTTGTGCAAAAACTTGGGTCTGGCCCTCTCTCTCTCTCTCGCCCAGCCGCCGCGCGCTGCTGGGCGCCACCCGCGCCACATGCCGCCTCTCCTCCGTTTCCACACCTTCCGCCCGCCACCTCCGCGTCCCGGGGGCGTTGCCACTGCTGGAGATGGTGGCCCGCGCGCCATGTCTCCAGAGCGGCCGGTCAGCGGCGGCGTCTCCTTCCGCTGCGCTTGCCGATGTGTTAGCGCGCCGTGTGGACTGCCGCGTGTCCGGTCTACCGCTCACATGCTCTGAGGTGCCGTTTTACTGGCCTGCTTATTGCCGTTGGATGTCTCTGGTGGCACTGACTCCACCGAAATGCCACGCTCTGGTACTGTCTTCTACCATTATGGCGAAATGTGTGCGTTTTGGGGCGAAGTAGTAGGCGTGCTCTACGAAGCTGGAGACAACGCAGCACACTCTACTGGAGCAGTACCGCACGATGGTGGAGGATTTGGAGTTCGCCGCCACTCCGGAGGCCACGCAGCTCTTCGCCGAAGGTGCGTAACCTGGACTGACTCGACTGGCTTGTACGTACGTTGAGTGACGGGATGCATCCTTTTGTGACTGTAGTGTTGCAGCCCAGTCATCGTCGAGGCGGTGGAGCAGACGGCAGTCGTCACGTGACAACGTGGTCCCAGTACCTGCAGCTGTATTCGCCCGCTGATGCGTGGCTGGACGACGCTCGGGCCTTGCGACTGCTCTCCTCTGCGTATTCGTACGTCTTGACTCTCAGCGCGTTATATCACAAGTACTATTTTGCCACAAATGACTCTGCTTGACTAAAAGTGAGCAGGACGGTTCATTTACACAAACTCAGGAATGGACGACGGTCCGGAGCGCAAGCGTCAACGATGGCGATCGCTACGGCCGTGACAGGAGTCGCGGACGTGATGAGGATCGTGGACGACGGAGCAGTCGCCACTCGCGCTCGCGATCTCGATCGGAAGGCAGACGACGCGACCGTCGGGATCGAGAT
>MBAC02000666.1:0-10921 GCA_001712635.2 Nothophytophthora sp. Chile5
GCTCCCGCAGCGTGATGCTCATCTCCTCCTCCACGGCGCACGGGTTGTTCACGTGGCCCGAGATGCAGAACAGCTTGGTGCCGTGGTTGTTCTTGCGGCCCAAGCCGCTGAACCACGAGCCGCCGCGACGCAGGATCGTGGGCGCCACGGCCACCGTCTCCACGTTGGTGACGGTGGTGGGGCAGCCGTAGAGCCCCGTGTTGGCCGGGAAGGGCGGTTTGAGGCGCGGCTTGCCCTGGCGGCCTTCCAGACTCTCCAGGAGGCCGGTCTCCTCGCCGCAGATGTACGCGCCGGCGCCGCGGTGCAGGTATACGTCGAAGTCGTATCCGGATCCGCAGGCGTTGCGGCCCAGAAAGCCCTGTGCATACGCCTCGTGGATAGCTTCTTGCAGGATTAGGGCTTCGTTGAAAAATTCGCCGCGAATGTAAATGTAGGCGGCGCGAGCGCGCATTGCAAAACCCGCAATCAGACACCCTTCCACCAACTTGTGCGGGTCTTTGCGCATGATTTCGCGATCTTTGCACGTGCCCGGCTCGCTCTCGTCCGCGTTAACCACAAGGAAGGACGGGCGGCCGTCCGTCTGCTTGGGCATGAACGACCACTTGAGACCCGACGGGAAGCCGGCGCCGCCGCGGCCGCGCAGCCCCGAGTCCTTGATCTCCTGCACGATCCAGTCCGGCCCCATGCACAGCAGGTCCTTGGTGCGGTACCAGTCGCCGCGGCGCAGCGCGCCGTCCACACGCCACGTGTCCTCGCCGTACAGATTGGTGAAGATGCGGTCCTCGTCCTTCAGCCCGCCGTACACGCGAGCCATAGCCACCGGCTCTTCGGCCGCCTGCAAGATTGCGCAAGTGTTGCGTTAACAGCATGGGTTAAACAAACCACTGGGGATATGTATGTGGTTAAAGGGAGGGGAGGGGGAAACGTACGGCATTGGCCACTGCGGCACTCGTGCGGAAGCCGCGCGCTGCAAAACGAGATAGCGAGGGGGCGGATCGTCCGCCGGATTTGCGTTAGTTGAGTGGACGCAGCGGACGAGAGTGGATATGGGCGGACACATGTTGAGAGGCGGGAGGACGCACCTTGGGAAAGCGTCTTGGCCACACGCGAGACGCTCTTCATGGTTGCTCTCTCGCTGGTTCGTCCGTCCGTCCGCTGAAGCTGCTCCCTCCAAACGCAAACAAGCGCCACACATCGACCGAGCGGTTCGGGCGGACCCCCAGAACCGCTCGCTCCCCCTTTCGTGCGGTCCCCACCCAACGTTCAGTTACAAATCGACAACGTGTTACAAATCAATCGGTTTTAACAGTGGTCGGTGATTACGGAGGCTCCGATGTCCTAACTTAGGACATCGAGCACAAAATAGTGTGCGCCACATTCCCCACTTCAACTTCAACACTAAAATGCAAGAGACCGCTTCCGAGCTAAGCTTAGCGCTCGGTGTGAGTCTTGCTCCATCGCAAGCGAAACTTCCGGCGCTCTGCCGCATCCCATGGCTGCTCTCTCTGTCGCAATGGCGGACGGAGGGACCGACTGACTGGGCCATGGGATATCACAGAAGCTGCGAGAGCCATTCTGTGCTCGTAGCATCGCATTCCGCGCTCCAAAAGTCCCAATCCGTCCTCTCTGCTCCGCTTCCTCCTTGCCAAAGCTCATTCCTCAACCCGCCTTCTTCCCTGCACGAACTCGAGCCGCTCGCTTCCTCGCCCCAGACAAGACGATGACGCCCTCCACGATCCTGCGCGCCATGTCGGCGCTGTTGCTGATCGGCAGCGCGTCGGCGGACACGACGTCTACCACGTATCCGGGTCGCTGCGTAACGACCGCGGACTGCACCACCTACGGCTCCAACTACGCCTGCGTGTCCGTGGACGCGAGCGTCGCCGGCCTGGAGAAGATGAGCATGTGCATCCCCGGTGATCAGGTGTGCAGCGGCCGCATCGCCGGCCTCTGCCCGACGTTCATGTCGTGGCCGGCCAAATACCGCGTCCTCCAACCTGTGTGCGCCTTCGTCAAGGTGGAAAACTGCGACGAGCAATATAACGTGACGGTGGCGAGCTCCGCCGGCAGCAACGGCACGGTGGACGACGCGTCGGACATCACGGTCAGTTCCGTCAACACCTCGGGCACGGTGCAGTGCTACTCGCGCAACTTCACGGCCAACGGCGAGTCCGTGGTGGTGGATGGCATCTACCAGTGCATCGACGAGGCCAAGTACGTCGCCAACAACGGCGGGTACATCCAGAACATCACCGACACCGTCATGGAGCAGTGCGGCTGGAACGCCACCTCCAAGACGCTCTGCAGCGGCCAAGGCACGTGCTCACCGCTCGTGGCCTTCGCGCAGGACTACGAGTGCAAGTGCAACGCCGGCTACAACGCGTCCGACTTCTGCTACGCCGCTACTTCCAACGCGTGCAGCAGCGTCTCACAGTGCGGCACTGAGGGCACGTGCACTCTCTCGAGCGGCAACACCACGAGCTCGTGCGCGTGTCAGGCCGGTGCCACCGGCAACCAGTGTCTGCTGTGCGACGCCACGGCCAGCGTGGTCTGCAACGGCCACGGCACGTGCGGAACCAACGGCGCGTGCACGTGCTCCAGCGGCTATAGCGGCACCTTCTGCGGCGACGCACCTACAACGTCCGGCAGCTCCAGTGGCTCCAAGAGCTCCAGCACCACCACCCCGTCGTCCGGTTCGACCGTGATGATGAGCATCAGCTCCGTTGCTGCGACTCTGCTGGCCGCCGTCTTCGCCCTATAAGTAGCGAAGAAGCCTCGACGCCTTTCAGCAAAGCGCAACCTCATTTATAAGATGCATTGGCCACTTACCTCGCCTTCTCATATCCTGCTTGTGACTGTCAGCTGCCCCTCATGCACTTGAACAGGCCATAACGATCCCGTGAGTCCATTAGTCTAGACGCAGCTAGTATAGGAGGCCACGAGCGAGCCAGTAGCACATGAAGGTGCTTGTATTGCACACGCTGGCCACCGTCTCCTTTCTATCTACCTCGCTTACCTCCTACCTCACCTATCATCAGGCCACTTGCCAGTCAGACCAAAGGCGACGGTGCCAAAGCGAAGGGCTAGCTGGTCGCCTCGAAGCACTCGTTCGCCGCCGCCTGCACGTTCCCGTTCGACTTCCGCAATGCCTCCACCGCCAACTCACGCGTGAAGCCCATGTCCAGTAACTGCTGCACCCGCTTGGACTTGCGGAAGCGGATCACCAGCGGACGGCTCTGCGCCTTGATCATCTTGAGCGCGCGGTCCACCTGGTAGTGCTGGAGCGGGTGCCCATTGGCTTGCAACACCGTGTCGAAGAGCCCGATCTGGCCGCTCTTCTCGGCGCCGAACATGCCGCCCTTGGCCCCGCGCGGGAAGCTCGTCACACACAACTCGTTGTCCACCTTCTCTAAGTACATGCCCAGCAGCAACGACTCACCGAACCGCACATCGTACTCGCCTTCGCCCAATGGCGAGTTCATGGAGATGGTGCGCGGACACATGGCGATGGCCGCCGAGACAGGACTGATGTTCTGCGACGTTGAGTCGCGGCGTTGCAGCTCCTCCAGCTCGAACTCGCGGTCCGCTTCCAGCTCCATCACGGCCGCACGCTGTCGTTCGCTGGACAGTGCGGCCTCCTCGTCGACACTCCCAAGCGCTGCCTCGTCCTGTCGCCGCAGCGACGGTCGCTCCACGTCGGGCGCTTCCTCTTGGATGGACGGAGGCATCATCTCGCCTTGCTGCGAGCCAATGGATAAACTCTTCTGCCTCTCCACATTCAACGAGTTGTCGTTCATAAAGATGCCCACGGACGAATCCTTCCGCTGGTCGGGCAGCTCGTAGAACAGCAGCACCGGCTGGAACCGGCCTTTCAGGCATCTGCAAGCAAGAGAACGGCATCAATCAGTCAGTAAACACTCGGCCACTGCATCAAAAGCAAACCAATGGAACCCATCCACATACTCGGCCACGACGTTGTTCCAGGTGCCGATCTCGAGCACTCGTGAGTCATCAAAGAGGAGCCACATCTTGTGCGCCGTGCTGTAGAAGAGCGCGACGTAGTGCCGCCCATAGTAACACACGAAACCACGCAGACGGTACGTGGTCCGCAGGCCGCCGTTCTTGAAGCGGATGACCGGCCCCGCGGCGTCAAAGCACTTGGCCAGGTCCACGCGGTCGCTAATATTGGCCAGCACTCCCTGCACCTGCTCCTTCGTGGCCGAAGTGGTTGCCCAGAGGATGGACACCGCGAACACCATCGGAAAGCGATGGATCACACGCTCCTTGGACAGCTTGCCGCCGCAGCTCTTCTGTTCGCATTTGGACGCCACATCCGCCTCCTGCGCTGTCAATCGACGGAACATCTGCTCGGTGGAGTCGTATTTGCAGGCGAACAGGTCGCTGGCGTACGTGGAGTACACGAGGTTGGAGTAGAGGTCCCAGGGCGTGCTGTGATTGCAGGAGGCGCACACGTAGCGGTCGTAAATCTGGTGCGAAAACACCAGATGCGGGATGCTGTTGTCGTCGAAGACGGCCTGGGGCTTCTCCTCGTACGTGTCGCTGCTCACGAGCCGCACCAGAGACTTGACCATCATGGTCGTTTTGTGGGTTTCCTCGATCTCTGTCGAGTCCTATTCCAGCCACAAAAGGCACAGCATCAACGTGAGCGAGCCTGTCTCCTTCAGCCGAATGGATACTGAAGCAAAAGAAGGTGACGCCAATCTCCACAACAAACGCACCGTTTGCTGGTGCATGAGGTTAAGCAGCGCCAAGAGCGTCTCCTCGGCGTCGTACATGGCGCCCTCCTGGAAATTCTTATCGGCGGAGTACAGGACGCTCAATCCCTTGCGGATAGCGCGCGAGTGCAGCACTCCGCTTGACGTGTCGTCGTACTCCGTCATCATCGACTACAAGGCGATCAAGGCATCAAGAAAATCGCCGCAGGACCAGAGAAATGAGACACGTTAGCTAGGAACCGGTAAGTCAGTTCATATATCCAGCAAGCAGTCCCGATCTCCTACTTTGAGCGCACGCAGCACGTTGGACTCCACAGTGCGTGACTCGTCCTTGACCTCTACGTGCAGCAGGAAATGCCGCATGGACGTCAAGTGCCAGAAGCTCTGGATCACCACGTTCAGGAAGCAGTTGTTCTCGCCTACGTCACCCAAAATCACGCACAAAGCGTTAGATCTACAGCGACGGCCATCACCAACAGGCGAACGCTAACTCACCTGACGCGTTGAGTAAGCCACGATGCACGGAGGCACCTTTCACCCAGATGTTGGCCTCCTTCTTGCTGTTGCTGAAGGGACTGGGGCTGTCGGAGGGCGAGTCGGAGCTGTGGTCGCTGCCTGCCAGTGGCGCCGGCGGCGGCCAGTCGGTCTCACCGTCGCTGGTGAGCAGTCGCAGCTGGTGGATCCAGTCGCTGGCGGCCGTGGCCGTGGGGCCGTCGATCTCCAGCACGCGGTCGGCGTTGTCGTCTTGCTGCCGCACGCTTACAAGGAAGGCGAAGCGACGGCCGTCCCAGGGCGCCACGCCCAGCACCTTGTAGCTGCGTAATGGCTTGACGAAGCCCGACGTCAGGTCCCCTGTGGACGGCTGGAACTTGAAGGTGGATAGCAGCAGCGAGTCGCGCGCCAGGATGCAGTAGCGCATGTGACGCGGCCGCACGTTCACCATGGAGCGCGTCTTGAGGTTCAGCCAGCCGCGGTGCACAATCTCGCCGAAGGCCGAGTGCAGCGGCCCATTCTCGTTCGACAGCGGCGTGGGCTCCAGCGCCGCGGGCTGCATCACGGACGCCGAAAGCTTCATGCGCAACGAGAGGGGGGCGGGATGACGGGATGACAACCAGCCCACGTCACATGCAACACAAGAGAAGACGGCAGCAACAGGTCAGAGCAGGAGGGAGAAGGAGAATGACGAGGCCGTGTGGGTCTCTTGGAAGCGGAACGGTTACCGTCAATCAATCAGTCCGAAGACGAGGCAGAGGAGGGGGCGGAACCGGGAAGGGAGGAGGAACGCGGCGCGGCGGTAGCGACGGCGCCTCGAGTCGGAAGATGTCCGTTCCGCCTCTTTTTGCTTTCTCTCCATCTGGTTGCAGGGTCGCTGGCTTGTTCAACCCTGTCAAAGCGGATATTACCTCTCCTTCGCAATATTCAGGTTGGGCAAGTGAGAGCAAGTACACTTTGATTCCTGATTTACCTTTGATATTTTAAGTATTCAGAAGATAACATATATATGGCTTTAGAGCTGACAAAAGAAATCAGAGGTATATCATTGGTTAATATCCGCCCTTACGCTTTTTTTCAACCAATCCACAGCCGCCAAATGGTATCCTGAACCTCTGACGGTTTTTACCGTAAAACTGTCCCTGGAAACGGAAATGCGCTGACGCCATGTAAGGATCGGCATGGAGGTGTCTGTCTCCCTCTCACTCCACGAGTTGCCCGAGAGGATGTCGCAGCGACTCTGCAGACGAAATGCACGAAAGAACACGCACGTCATTTGTTAGGCGCCACGAAGTGACGAAGGCTGCGTGGCACCAGATCCAGATCCAGGAAATTGTATCAGCCGCCTTGAGTGCCGTCATGTCGCGATGCGATCCATGCAACTTCGTTCGCCCCGACCCGCTCGCTCGCTAACTCGGCACAACAGGCTTTCAACACTACAGCACAATACAAATAGCGCCGCCAATTTCTCTCGAGGTCTCCGCAATCTCCCTGTCCTGCGCGCTTCTTCGGGGATTTGCTTCAATTGTCGTCCGAGCCGTCGTCCGAGTCCCGGTCGTCGCTTCCCTCGTCCTCCGAGCTGGCAACGACCCGCGTAGAGTTGCGCGTACTGCGACGTGAGCCGGGACGTCTATCGGATTCCTCGCGATTTCGTGGCTGGTATTGATAAAAGATACATGAGAGAAAGCATTTCCAGTGAGAAGATACAACATTGACCACCCACGCGGATATGGCAACCATCAAGCTGCACGTACCAATTCCCGCCTCCGTTTGCTGCTGCGTAAGGAGCCGATCTCAGCGTTGCGCTTCTTGGCGAGTACGGCTCCACGACGGGTTGTGCGTCTCGGCTGCTCATCTTCTTCCTCTGCGTCTTCGACCTCATCCGTCTCGCTCTCTGCGTCCTCATCACTCGACTTGGCTTCGTACACTTCCTCGTCGTCATCGCCTTTCTCATCATCTTCTTCCTCGTCCTCGTAGTCTTCCTGCTCGATAATGCCTGTATAATTCACTTGTCGACGCGTGCGAAGTGACCGCCGACCAATGCCTTCGTAGTCCCAAGCCTCTTCATTCAAGCCTGCGGTGCCAAGCTCGCGCGGCAGGCGGGACTGCCATCGCTCGTTGCGTTTTTGCCGCTCACGCCGACGCGTGAGCTTCTTCAGCACGCCGTCGGACAGTGTCTGCCACAGCTGCAGGTCTGCGGTGTCCACTGCCAGCGCGAGTGCCTCAACCAGCGATTCCAACGTCTCGACATCATGGGAGACCGTCTCCCAATCGACGCCACCAATCTTCGCACACCGACACACCCACACTGCGGCGTCCGGAACGGTGGCGGCGTCTTCCAGAATGAAGTAGGAGCGTCCAACAGCGTCCGTGCCAATCGGATCGTTCCTCTATTTGCCACAGTACACAATAGCCAACAAGTCAAACAACAGTATGAGGTGCAATCCCCCAAAACAGAGGTCAGAGCCAAGTAGGTAGCACGACGTACCATTGTGTCCGCGTCTTCGTCGTCAATGAGCTCCACTAGCGAATCGTTGCGGTCGAACTGGATTTCACACAGAAACTTGAGCATCGCCACCCGCTTGTGCACTGGCAAGTCAAAATAGAAGGCGTTGTGTAGCTCCTCCTCGCTGCCGAGGGCCGGGAAGGTCGTGTCATTCGCGATCGCTGGCGGGTACTCTGCGTTCCGGAGGAAGCGCAGCAAATTGGCGTTCCAGGTGCAATTTCTACGAGAACAATGCATCAAGGGGTGTCAGTGAAGACATGGTGCAAACAGACGCGAGCAGATCCAAGTCCCAAGTGCAGGTATCACGGCGGTAGTTACTTGGACATGTTGGCGTTGACGTTGTTGAGCAATCGCGTGTGCAGTTCTTCGCACAAGTGATGCTCCTTTGGAGAGATCAAGGCTGTCGCAAGGCTCTGGAACACGTACGGCAATTAGTCACAGTGTTCCACGCAAGGCAGACCAGAAATCCAGCATTTCCACGCCCCAGCAACCGCAGCCAAAGCAGCAACTTACCTCGAGAGTGATAGCGTTCGAGATCTTGAGGCCGAGACGACGGAACCGCTGCAGGAATAGGAACACCGCGGCGAAGTCGCAGTTTCGGTGGAGCGCGTGGTGCTCGTGTGTGTCGTCTAAAGCATCGTGGGTGGGGAAAACGACCTCTTCCGGCTTCTTAATGAGCTTCGGGGCCTCAGTACTGGTGGTGTCTTCCTCCGAGGTGGGGTCTTCCTCGCCCTTTTCGCTCTCGTCTTTGATCTTCTCATGGGTTTCATCATAGATGAACTGGCACCGCCGGCAGTTCCAGTCCCCATCGGGTAATTCGCTCTTGACGCCGTAGCATTTCTTGTGCACCGTCATTGAGCAGCCGATGCAGCGCAGCTCGCAGCGCGTCGCCTCCTCCGTACGCGCGCTTTCGCACACGCGGCACTCGTCCGTGATGTGAATGTAGCGCTGCACGAAGTTCTTGGACGCGCTGCTGGTCACTGCCTTTGGTTTATGCTTCGGCGGCGTCGCAACATCGCTGCTAGCAGCAATCGCAGCCTTCGGCTTCTCACGTGGCGCCTCGTCAACACCCACGCTTTTAGCTCGCGGGGCCGGCTTGAACCATCTGTCCAGAGTATTCGTCGGAGGCTTGACGGCAGTTTTCACTGCTTTCACTGCAAAACCCATGAAATTCGCTGTCAATTCCACGAGTTTTCCATTGAGAATCGTCATTTATGGTTCCGATGTTACCTTTCGCGCGCTTTTTGTCGGAGGAAGCTACCGGTGCCTTCGCCAGTGTCGCGGTGGGCTTCTCGGACTGTGCAATGGCGTCCGTTTCCATCCGCATCGCCATGTTCGCAAACGATCCTGGCTACACAGAGGATACGGCGTGTGGGTGGAGCCACAGAGACAGAGGCGGCTGCTTCCTTTGGTGCTTGCTTCAACGGGTTTTGCGCGCCAAAGCGCGCGCGCTGCTCACTTGCTTGGTCATAAGTGTAAATTAAGCTAGTTTCAGAAGTTTCAGGAGGAAAATGGAGAGTAACCCAAATGTATGTGGTCCACGCTGAGATCCATTTGTTCCGTGAAATTACAAGCCTAGCCTCTGCTCGAACCTTGAGCTTCGGTGCCCAGTCAGAAAGAAGAACGAAGGCACGCAGACCACGAGAAGCCGGCGTGGACGGGAGCGCGACGCGTAGGCAGTTAGTAGACAAGAAGAAAGGAACGGCCAGGAAGCGTCTCAAGCCGCTTCAGCATCGTAAATCAAGCCCAGAGCGAGCCGTTTGCATCATGGACGACGCCAAGCAGCTGCACCGCCGCCTTCTCAAATTCACACGCGGCGACGTGACGGACGAGGGCGAGGCACTGGAGACACTGCGTGCGCTCGAGAAGACCGCCATCACGTACATTATCCTGAAGGAGACCAAGATGGGCCACACGGTGGGGAAACTGCGCAAGCACGAGAACGAGAAGGTCTCGAGTCTGGCGCGACTGCTCGTCAAGTCGTGGAAATCCATGGCCATGTCGCCGCGCCCGGTCGCGCCAGTTCCAGAGCGGAAGGTCTCGAGCAGCAGCAGCGAAGGATCCGTGAAAACGAAGATCAAGACCAAGAAGGAGGCTCCGAGGGTGGAGAAGTCTGCCTCGAACGGCTTGAAAGCGGCACCTAAGCCTGCCGGTGCGATGCGGTCGGAGTCGGGACCGTTCATTCCGGCGGGGCTCGACAAGGTGCGCGCCACCGTGCGCACCAAGCTGAAAGAGACTTTGGAGACGTCCGAAGGAGGCCAGCCTGGCCAGGTGGCTGCCGCCGTTGAGATCGCTATGGCGCGCCTGTTCCACATGGGTTCGCCCGGCGAGCAGAAGAAGGAGTACATGGCCAAGTTCCGGCAGCTGTCGTTCAATCTGAAGAAGAACGGGGTCCTACGCCAGAGCTTGTTGGACGACATGGTCAGCGGCGACCAGCTGATCGCTATGACGGCCGAGGAGTTGGCCACGGAGGAGAAGCGCAGTGAGATTAAGAAGCTGCGCGATGACGCGTTCCAGGAGGCGCGACTGGACTGGGCCGAGGCGAACCACGACAAGATCCAGAAGCAGTGCGGCACCGAAGGTACCAAGGGGCTGTTCACGTGCGGGCGCTGCAAGTCGTCCAAGACCAGTAACACACAGAAACAGACGCGCAGCGCCGATGAGCCGATGACGGTGTTCGTGCACTGCCATAACTGCGGCAACCGATGGAAATGCTAGTGTAGCGAACTTGAGCATTGCTGTGCTCGTTCCCCCTCCCATCCACCACCCCGTCCTCTCTTATCTTCTTATTTTCAGTCGGGGGGGGGTAGTTCTCTGCTTTCCTCACAGCAAGGGAGGAGCACGTGCCACACACAAGCATATCGTATCCCATCTCGAGGTGGTTTACTGTTGTGTGCGTGTTTGGCCTCAGTAACCGGTATGCACGGTACGAATCGGAGTTTGTGTGCGCCTCAAGCCAAATTACGACTCCCGCGTCAGATCGAGGATTGTAATGAAGCATTGCCCTCCTTCCTGCGCGCCACGTTCCGTTTGTCTGCTTCCTCATCTCCTGAACGAATTCAAGACCTAACACCTCGCTCTTGAGCAGTTCCAACATGTTGATCGCCGCGTTCACGTCTCGGTCCCAGTACCGAGCCTCGCACTGCTTGTGGTCGCAGCGTAGCACCGCGTAACACTTCTTCTGCTC
>MBAC02000668.1:0-11572 GCA_001712635.2 Nothophytophthora sp. Chile5
CTCTCTTTCGAGTTGCTGACTATGATAATGCGCGTTCCTTCTGCCATGATCAGGAATGTGAGTCGCCACGCCAGTCTGGCCGCGACCGACGGGTCTGCGAGCATCCAAGCCATCCCCGCGGGCTTCTACTACCTCTTCTTCGCACAGTGCAGGCCCGACGTCCAGGTCTCCTTCCAAGTACGACCATCTCCCTCTCTATCTCTATCTAGCAGTCTCTCTCTATCTATCTGGACTCATGACCTTTGGCTTGCTGCTGCTCTTGCAGATGGACGCCGTCTTCCAGAACGGGGAACGGGACTTCCTGTCAGCGGGGGACGCGCCCTTGCCCACCGTCTACCTGCTAACGAGTCTGCTGTTCCTGCTGGCGGCTGTGGTCTGGACCAAGTGCCTCGTCACACATCGACTGCATGTGCATCGCGTTCATCTGCTGATGACGCTCTTGGTGGCCGTGAAGACGCTGGCGCTGTTCGCCGAGGCCATGCGCGCCTTGTACATGAAGCGACACGGCGACACCCTCACGGCCTGGACCGCCGTGACGTACACGTTCCTGAGTCTCAAGGGACTGCTGCTCTTCTCGGTGCTGCTGCTCATCGGCACGGGCTGGTCGCTGCTCAAGCCGCATCTGTCCAAGCGGGACAAGTCCGTGCTGTCCCTCGTGCTAGCGCTGCAGGTTCTGAGCTCCACCGCGCAGATCGTCGAGGCCGAGACCGCCGTGGGCACTCGCGCCTGGGTGAGCTGGCGCGATCTGCTGCTGGTCGCCGACGTGGCCTGCTGCGCCGCCGTGCTGCTGCCCATTGTGTGGTCCATCCGCCAACTGCGCCTGGCCGCTGCTGTGGACGGCAAGGCCTTTGCCAATCTGCAGAAACTCACGCAGTTCCGCTCCTTCTATCTGATTGTGGTGACGTATCTCTATGCGACGCGGTTGGCGCTCCAACTGCTGCAAGCCAGTCTGCCTTATGACGCCACATGGGTAACCGTGGCAGTGAGTGAACTGGCTGCGCTGGGCTTCTTCACTATCACAGGCTACCGCTTCCGACCGCTGCCGCTTAATCCGTACCTAGAAGTGCCCATGCATGTGGACGACCTGGAGGAATTCGCTCTCGACGACGAGGACGACGACCTGGATCTGCGCGGCATCCACATTCAGCGGAATGACCACCGGAAGTTCACCTACGGCTACCCGATAGTCACAGACAAGGCCGGCGTCAAGTCTTCCGACCGCAGTAGCACCACGAAGAAGAGAAGTGGCAGCATCAACGACGACTTGTAGTGGATAGAACGGAAGCTGCAGGTCGTCAAAACCGGACTCAATCGATCCAAATAGAGCGAAATGACAACCGCGAAGCTGCTTTCGGGCTTGGCATTCATTGCAACGGCGTCGCAAGCGATTCATCAGACAGAGCGAGGGCCAGCTGTTGCAGTAGTGCATGGAACCGCGACTCGGAGATCACATTGAGCTAGACACAGCACAACACAGTATCATGTGAACAGCCCGGCAAAGACAAGGCCAGGGTGGGAAGGGATATCTGCAGAGCCCGGTGCCTACATAGCCATTGCCGAGTTGAACCCGCTGCCACTGTGCTTCATCCTCTGCTTGATCCGCCGGATACGTGACATCGACCAGTGACGCGTCGCGCGTCGGCAGCAGCCTCACCACAACGCCCACAAGCGTCGGAACCTCCTCGTCAGTCCTGTGGGTCGAGTGGAGAACCCGCTGGACAAGCGACTGGTCCATGACCAGCAGCTGCACGCGATCTCCTGCTGCTGGGAAGGAGCCGATGCCTGTAAGCGCCGTGGACAGCTGCTGCACGAGTCGCAACGGCGGCGTCCCCGTCTTCGGCGTGCCATCGCGATGTACTGCCAGCCACTTGTCTTTGGTGACCGGCTCCCCATGCACGTGAACGAGTATCTCCACGTCCCCAGAGCCGCTGGGACGCGCCTCGCGGACCTCGTCTACCCGTGCCAGGTACTGCACGCGCCGCCAGGGCACCCACACGAAGCAGCCGACCTGGAAGAGCGGTATCATGCGGTCCATCCCCAAATGGCGTCGTTTCGCGTCCCTTTTACTGTGTACGCAAGAGATATACCACCAAAACACCATGATATAAGGTGGACCACCTTACGATGAGATGACCTCGGAAACGCAATGGCAAACCCATACAAAACCCAAGATTAATGTCGTTTCTGATAAGCGCACCCCCAAAGAAGCAAGCATTGTATTGGTATTTGTGCGGTGCTTATGCTGGCCTAATATGCATGCAAATCTAATTCATTTAGAGCAAAACTAGGCAATTATATGTAGTGTTGACCTAATTCTGGGCTGGTGCTCACAAAACGAGGACTTACTACTACGTAGTAGTATAGCATTGAATTTGTCAATCGATCAGTATTTCCACCTGTCATATTGTTGATCAAATTGAATTTCCCATCGAGCCCAACCGAAGCACAGCTCTTGTGTATCTGGAGAAATGTATTGCTTGTTCACTGCTTTTTACACAACGATTTAATTTTTACACAATGGTTGACATCAATTTATAGGATAGGGTTATAATCACCGTCTTCCTGGGGCCGAAAACTTCCGGAGCTTACTTGGGTATAAAAAAGAAAGTGGAACACAACATTTCGAAGTGGCGTGTTCTCTGTTGACGGTTTTCGAGCACCACAACCGATTGCTTCGATTACCACTAAAATGGAGGGGCAAGGCTTAGTGATAACCGCTTTTGAAAAGTCCATCTGCCTGAACGCCTGAATACGGATAAAACCTGTAATATGAAGGAGTGCGTGAAAGGGTACGCGTCATCTGTGTGAAATATATACCTTTGTCATGCGAAATGCGGAGTTTCAAGGTGGGCATTCTGCTGCCGGACAGACGTCCAAATCGGCCGTTTAGCCCTTAATCGGCCATTGAGTAAACGCTTAGCCAAAGTGTTAGGGAACGTTCCAGAGAAAATGAGCCCAACCTAATAAATCGGAGTCTAAATCGACTGATTTAGAACGAAAATTGACAAGTCGGTTTTCGCAATAATAAATGTCGGTTAATTGAAGACTTTTTTTTTTACTTGGCTTGTGACGAGGATGGGATGTACGGTATTGAACTAAAAGGAAACAATTCATCTAAATTTAGGGTGATGAGAGGCTTTCCATGCTCCTGAAGTCGCAAACTGCATTGCTTGCTTGAATTGAGCAGATTGAGCAGATGCAAAATACGTCGATTAAAGGTAAAATCGCTGAGCAACAAGGAGGCGGCCGCGTGCCATGAAATCGTGCGGTGAAGACAAACAAATCCGAAGAATATGATGCCTGTAGCATAAGATTGATGCGATTATATAGCGAAGAAGAGCGGTAGCTTTGATGAATTTTGAACGAGATGAGGGACTTCGTCCCATGCGCGGTTTTCAACAGAAAACCACTATGGAAAGTCGGACCCCAAAAGCAGTTTGCGGGCAAAGTGCTTGCTTCATTACTTGTAGAATTATAATTATCAGATATATTGCAAGCGAGGATAGAGCGAGGAAAGTCTAAACGCAATGACTTCATTAGTCTGCTAGAATATATATCTGTTAGAATATATCGTAATATTGGCTACCAAAGTGTCTGCTGCGCCCAACGGAGCATCTTCTCGTACAGTTTTAACTGGTTGTACAGAAACGCAATAAGCACTTCCGTGGAATAAATTCCTACTCGTTGACATCGCGCCTGGCCGAGTCGAGGACAAAGCGAAGCGAGAGAGGGGCAGGCCCACGGCTATAAGAGAGCCAACGCGCGGGTGTCCTACTATATCGCTTATCCGAACATGTATACATGTACATGGATGCAGAAAAGGTATCAATCGGGTACCGTAAGGTGTCTTCTACGCCTGGCCAGTTTGGTGCAGCAATCACTGAAGGTGCATGTATTCGGCTCGATTCCGAGCAAGTCTCTGCTATTCCGCTTGCTCAATCAGAGGCGGCTTTATTTGCAGCTCGCACATTATCGCATACGTAAACCTGTAATATTCGAAAAATATGTTGACATATCTTGTGGTGAATCTTTCCATGCCGTCCTTCGACTTGATGCGCTTTGAAATTCTGGTACCGGTCCGGTACCTAGCTGCGTTTGGGTTGGGCCTTGTTTATGTACAAACCAGGGTGGATCCGCCGCGTGGTCGTTGCAAAATTCAGTCTTTCATCGGAACATGAGCTATCCATGCATACATGTATTTTAATACACGCAGTAGTTTACAGATGCTCACGTTCTTTTCGGACCTGCGCTCGACCACCGGAGCGATGAGGCCAGTCGGCCGGGCGTCAATGTACAGGGAAATGCTGAGACGACGTCAATCTTTCGGGGGCACACAAGCACATGCCTCGCGAGACGGTGTGGAGGACCCGGAGTGTTCGTTGGGTTTTCGTCACGAACCTCCGTCGACTTTAGCTCGCAACTAAGTGCAGCGGAACTTACCAGCATGACCAAGCAAGACCGGATGACTGGACGTCTATATATATTTCAGGACCCGCCCAAACGCTCGGTTGGAACGTTTTAGTGCGGCCGTCTTAATTTTAAAAAAATCACACTCTTTTTCCACGCAAATCTCGTCGTCTATTGGACATTTCTCAACTTTTTAGACGAGTTCGATCGAACAAATGTGAAATATCTTCTCGGCGGAAAGCGTGATTATTTTCGAAAGTATTATCTTCGACGCGAGGCCCATCCCTCCACCCACAGCCAGGGTTTGTTGGGTGCCCGACCCCGATTCGGAACTTCAACCGCGTCGGATTCGGGATTTAGAGAAATATAACATTTGCCCCTGGCTTTTACCAAGGAAAGGCGACGGGCGGTCCAACAACCAAGAGCTGACGAAAGTCGATCCAGCGGAAGAAAAGATGGAATGCTGGCGCAAGTTCCCTCTGGTCGACGGCCAGTGGTCGTGCCTGGAGTCGTTTCCCGGACGGCGGCTCCTCGTTTGCCACCCACATGATCGTTGAGTTTTTTCTTCCACCAAAACCACGAAGAATCTGCGTTCGGAGTCTCCAAAGCATACTTACAGTAGATATACGCGCCGCCCTCTCTTCGCTCTCTCGTCACCTTTGAGAGCGATCTCATTTATCAACGCGCGTTGCCGGAGTCACCTGACTGCGAACACAACGCAACGCAACGCAACGCCACACGCGACACCTTCAACCCCAGATCGGCATGGCGATTGCACAGGAGCCGGCGACGGAGCCGGAGCGGGCGTGGCTGGAGGCGGTCGACTCGGCCGATCTGTCCACCCTGCAGCGGTTGCTGGCGACCCATCCGCAGCTGCTCAATACGCGAGTCTACCACGAGGTCCGTCGTCGAGAGGAGCAGCCGAATTGCCTTGAGGTTCGTGCTGATAGTGATGGCTTCACGTTTTGACAGACGTTCAAGTCGACGACCGCGCTGCATCTCAGCGCGTGGAAGAGCCGCAGCGCGCTTGTCGCGTTCCTCGTGGACCAAGGAGCTGACATCGAGCTGCAAAACCAGGTAGGGTGGCTCCAGCACTGGAAACTGTCTTCAGCTAAGGATTGCGAGGTGGAAACCTGACGCGAATGCTTCCAATCCCCCCCCCAGACGGGCATGACGGCGCTGCAGATAGACGTGCTGCGCATCTGTCTTCAGAAAATGCGTCCAATGCCGCTCTTGCGCTCGCGTTGGGTGGACGTGGAGTCGCCAGTGGCGGTACGCGGCCGCTCTCCCCTCCGACTGACAACCATATCTTTCATTGAGAACTGACTATGCGGATCTCCTTTGGGTGGACATGTAGCTGGCGATCTTCAACAGGAAACTGGTGCGCGACCGCTCCACGTACCGCGACATCGACACGAGCATCTTAGATCTGTTACTGGCTCATAACGCCAGCGTCAACAACCGAAGCGAGGTAAGATCTATCGATTCACTACTAGCGGCAAAAGCATCAGCCTGTATCTGAAAGAAAACTCATCGTCTTGCAAAATTGGTTGAGCGGCTTCATAGGGCGGAGACACGGCGCTGCTGATGGCCGTTGAGTACGGACTGATCAAGCACGTGGAGAAGCTGGTGGCGGCCGGAGCCGACGTGCACGTAAGGGACCAGAACGGACGCTCCGTGCTGGACATCGCGGGCGAGCACGGGTTCGTGGATGTCATCAATGTGCTGGTGCAAAACTACCCGGACTTGGTGGGCATTGACGGGGTAAAGTCTGTTCCGTGTTTTCTTTTGGTTAAGCCATGCTTAAGCTGACGCTTTGGTGCCAATTTCTTTGCTCAAATGCAGGAGATGGCGCTGATCATGGCCGTCCGTCACGAATTCGTTGGCGTGCTCGAGGTCTTGTATGACCGCGTCCTCCATGCGGTTTCACCTGGCGATGCACTAGCGGTACAAACGTGGACATTCTGAGCGTCTCCCTCTGTCTACCTGCTCGCTGACCTCCACCTTATTTCGTGTCGTCTTTGATAGCTGGGTGGTCGCCTGCTGCACGTCGCTGTAGAATACGACGCTCCCGCATGCGCCCAATTCCTGCTAGATCGGGGCATTCCGCTGGACTGGACCAACGCCCAGCACGAAAGCGCCGTCCACGTCGCGTGCTCCTGCGGTCGGCCACAGATGCTGGAGCTTCTGATGGACCGAAGCTCCGCAATTGAAGCTGAGTCTGAGCCTTGGGTGCAGTTCCCGAATGATGTGGTCATGCTGCGCCACCGTTACGTCGAGATGGAAGTGCTTGAGCGCTTCGAAGACAGTCTTAGTTTTCTTGGTGGGGTACGTTTTGCCGTATATTTGCCGCTCTGGTTCATTCGCAACCTCACCAATGCCGATTGTTGCTGCTGTTCTACTGTAGCCTCACCACTTACCCGCCTTCTTTGTTTCGAAGAAGCTGTTGGGGATGGAAGTCGTGGAGGTGTTAGTTCGTCACGGAGCCACATTCGAGTTTCCTTCCAGCTTCAGTCGCGATGCGGTACGAAGGAAGGGGTCCATGTTGTCTGCGTGGGCTGAGTCAGGTCTCAACCCCGCCCATGCCTCTGTTTTTGCTATGTGTTGTAGATTGCACCTCTCCTGGCCGCCTGGTTGCAACGCGTCGCACCTGCAGAGGTGCCGAAGTTGCTGCTAAACCTCGTGAACTCGGGCTGCATCCGACACAAGGTGGGAATTTGGTCGATCGCGCTTCAATGTGGGTTGATGCATGTATTGACGCTGAGTCAACGTCGCTGACGTCCCCCCTTCTGTTTGTCAGCTCTGCCGTGTCGTCGTCGCCCTCATGTGGTCCGAACACACGTACGAGGCGCTGCTGCTGGTGCTGCTCATGCTCTTTTCGACTCGCAAGGCTCCGGCCAAGCAGGTTTGTCTCCCGTCAGCTGCGGAGGCTTGCAACATGCGTGCCATCTCACCACCTCCTCGACGTTTGCGTAGGCCCTCGCTATCTTTGAGTCGTGGCTACTGATGTTCAACGCCAGCATTGTGACCACGAAGCTGCTCACGGACGCCATGCGAATGTGAAAGCCAGCCAAGTCAGACTTTCGTCTCGCCAGCTTCGTATTGTGCGTTGATCGACGCTTCTTCGTGCCCTTCCTTCTTTGCGTCCGTGATGTGTACTGTCATGCACTTCGAGTATCACCCACCCAGCAAAGCATGCACCACACATTTCCAAGCAAAAGAGAGCAACGATATCTAGACTGAATGTGGCGCGCTGCAGCGACGACGGACGCTGACAGGGTCTGGCACGGATATTAAAGGCAAGCCCGTAAGTGAACTCAATATATCCTTATTGCCAAACGACTGAGCTGCTCTTTCCGCGGACTTCGACACCACAGCTCAGGCTGTAGTTGTTGGCCTGTTCCAGCAGCTACAGTCACGGCCCAGGAACAACCACAGAAGCACCACCAAACAACCCTCAGATCTGCCAAAGCAGTTGAAAGCATGTACCGACCGACCCACGCATGCTTTTAGCAGCCATCGGACAGTGGCTGCGGACAGAAGATCCAGTGCCCCCTGTCATCCTGGCTTGGGGCCGCCCAGGCCAGGATGCGGCAAGAAAGCCTACGATACAACGACCAGAGAGCAGTCGGAGCCTACAGGTACCCGGCAGATAGAGCGTATCTTTGGAAGAACCTCGTGCAGAGTGGCGTACCCCGCTTGAGGTTTCCGCAACAGGCGAAGAATGAATGACACTGCTCGTCGCTTCCATCGCGACGCCTTGGCGTTCTCTCTCTCGCTTGCGACCTTTCCGGCGTCGTTCCCAGGACGAAGCACCACGGCAGCCCCACCAGCATGTGGACACTTCGGCCAGAACGACCAATTCGGAGTTGCAGCAGACGTGGGTCGACGCCGCGACAGCGAAGATCTCCTTGAGCTGCTGGCGACCCACCCGCACCTTCTCCACGCGCGTGTACCACCAGATGAGGGGATACAGTGCGAACGCAGAGCTGTCTGGTCGACGGGACGCTGACGGCCTGTTTGTACATGTGGCTGGGGCGATTGATTTCCTGGGTCCTAAGTCCCTGAAGATTTGCTCGGCGCTGCATGTGAGTGTGTGGAAGAACCGCCGGTCGTCGGTCGAGCTCCTCCTGAGCCAAGGAGTTGACGTCGAACAACGAGATGAGGTAGAGAGTACATGCATTAATAGTTCAAGTTGAATGGTGGGTATCGCGGGAACCCAGGACCTAGAGGCGCAGGCGCCGCGATAGTGCGCACCGGTGAATGGAGGATGGACACCACAAATTGCTGGGTAGTGAGCATGTCATACGCGAGTCCACGAACCACCACCAACTGGGCCGAATACTCTGGGCTACTGTGGACTGAAGGCAGTGGAAAGAGGGGTAGCCACCGCTCCACGTGGTCAGCGATGACCTCATGACCATTAGGCAGCAGACGGGTCGTACGGCCCCGAAGGCTGCGCATCTGGTGCATATGTACCGCCAGAACAGAAGGCTCGCGGACATCCTCCGGGTACGTCCATGGTCGCACCATCTGCGCGCCTTCAACAAGATGACGGATCTCCTGGCGAATATGGCAATGGATAGTCAGCGAAGGCACCAAACGGATCCTCAGGAGCGGATACGCGCCGCTGCATCATTGGCAGCAGTCCGACAGCATGCCGAATCCGACGTCGGGCACTGACTGGACAATCGCTTTGATGAGGGGCCATGTGACGCCCCGGACAGCATGCCGTAAGGAAGGAGACGCTGGGCGTTTCTTTGGACAGTGGCAACGTGACCTTCCTTGTCGGGGTACGCTTGTATACTGCGCTCTCATGACTCGGAAGCTGCCAGTCCGGTGGCGATTTCGTTGTCGGTTTGCTGTCAACTCAAGGCCACGACATGTTCGTGTCCTTCGTCTCCAAGACGCCGCTGGGACTGGAGATCATGGAGGTGCTGGTGCCATACGACGCCGCGTTTGCGTTCCCCAACAGCGCCAGTCGCGATGCGGTGCGGTCAGTGTATGTATACATGCGCGAGTGATTAATGACTCCGCTACGATCAGGACCTGACGCTTGTCTTCTGCTCCACCGCAGATCGTGCCGTTGGGTTGCTCAAGTACTTTCGGAAGATCTCAAATCTGGAGTCGGGTGCTCCGGGAGAGAGGGAGACTAGCGTCTTCGCGCTTCTCCGATCGGACCGAAGTGGCGCCACGGAAGGACGACCAGCGCCTGGTTGTGCATACACCGCAAGATCCGACCGTCCGTCGCGGATGGCTCTACTGCTCTAAACATCGACAAGAACTGGTTCCTACATTTCTAAAATCGACGCCCCCATTGTTTGAAGCCGCGTCTCCGGCAATTGCCACTTGCTTCACGGTGAGCAACTGCACTCTCACCAAGGCGTCCATCTTCAAAAGCCACTCGATCAGTGTGCCAGGTGCTTAGCCCCGTTCGAGCGCTGTTCGTCCCTCGCCTGTGCGTCTGGTACGTAGGAATCGCGGCGCGCAGCTTCCATGCCTCCCCTCACACCGCAACAATCGCAAGTGATAAAAAGGAATGCGACTACAGTATTTATAGCCAAAGAAAACTTCCGACCTCCCTCCCCACCATGCTTCTGCGCCTTCTCGTTGTGACTCCGAGCCGCGTTCTTCATAGCCTGAGGCAGGCGCCTCTGACGCGCAAGCAGGTCGCTTCAGTTGGTTGCCCGTGAAGATGACAGCACGAAGCGGCTCGTCAGTTCAGAACGCTGGCGTTGGCGTTGGCTGCATAGCAGTGGCTTGGCGCGGGTTGGCCAATTCGTCGCCAACAATAGCTGGCGGTGCGAATTGGGGACAAAAAGATGCGAACTTCACGCCTCCTGCCTTCGCCTAACAACTATTGTTGGCGGCCGCCCGCGTCTGCAGCGGCGGCGGAGACGAACACTTGGATGAGCGAACTCCCTGGGCGTTGGCCCTCATTTCTTTGTGTCGTTGAGAATAAATAGCCTGCGTCGGCGGTTAGCTCGACGATGAAGAACGCCTGCCCTGGGATGATGGCGCCCGATAGTCACACCCAACTTGGCTGATAGGATGGTTTCGAGATCCGTGTTGGTTACCCAGCGTCAGCCAGCAGGTCCGCTTTGTATCACGCGATTCTAATTCGCCAACCCCTTCAACGCTCAAGCAGTGCCAAGGGGTTTCTCTCTCACAACTGAAGTTTCCAGCTTCCAGTCCAAGCCAACTCAACTCGACTGCAGCTCCGCAATCTCCCTAGCCAACCCAACCCAAGTCGAGGCAAAACCGGACGTGACCGCGTCTTCGAGCCTCTACCGATGCCGCCTCTCAATGACGACAAGCCGAAAGAGCTCAGTGTGGGCGTCACGACCACGCTGCAGATGCCGCCCCCATCCGATGGCAAGTTGAAAGAACCGAGCGAGGGCGTCACGATGACGCTGGACTCGGACGACGTGACGCCCCGGCTGCCCGTCAAGCCCACGTGGATCCTGTACTCGAGCGTGCTGCTGGGCTTCATCCTGTCCACGCAGTACGGCTGGTCCACGTCGCAGCTCAATCTGCGCAAGTTCAACAACGAGAAGGACTGCAATGCGCGTCCCGTGGCCCCCGGTACGTGCATCATGTTCTCGGGCCACACCAAGTCACAGTGGACCGTCGTGGTGAACGCCTGGATCGTGGGCGGCATGATAGGCGCGCTGTCCGTCGGTCGCTTCGCCGACCGCTTCGGCCGCAAGCGCGTGCTGACTTACACCTGCGCCTTCATTGTATCGGGCGCCATCATACAAGCCGCGGTGTCCAACATCTGGGCCTTCGCGTTCGGGCGGCTCCTGGCCGGCATCGCGTCAGGCGCCGTCACCGGAAGTCTGGGCACGTACATCAACGAGGTGTCGCCTCCGCACCTCCGCTCGCGTCTTGGTGTGGTGCTACACAGCGGCATTGCGGTCGGCATCGTGTTGGTGGCCACTACGCACTTCTACATGGACTTCCACTCGGGCTGGCGCTACATTGCAGCCTTCCCCATCGTCCTGGCAGCCATCTTCCTGGCACTCTCGCCTTTCATCATGGTGGAGTCGCCCGTGTGGTTGCTGCTCCACGGTCGGCGTGAGGAAGCGGAGGAGGTGCTCGCCCGTCTGTTTGGCAAGGAGAACGTGCCGGCCGCGATCGAATGGATCAAACCCAAGCGGAAAGC
>MBAC02000672.1:0-16899 GCA_001712635.2 Nothophytophthora sp. Chile5
GCGTCCTGCTCCAGAAACCGCGACAGCTCCGCGCCCATACCCTCCTAGCCACCGCGACTCTTCCGTCCGTACGCTGACCTTGCTGTGGGCGGCACAAGACGCACAAGCGTCTGACACTCAGGGGGCGCAGAGGAGTGTAGCGTCCGAATGCGGTGGCTCGACGCCGCTCGGAATTCGCCTCGAGTGTGTGTGGCCTCAGTCAGCGCTTGGAGCTTGAAATCCTTCCGACCCTTCGGCAAAATGAGCTGCTCCATATTTTGACCAGGGTTTACCCTATCCACCGTAGCGGAAAACGTCGTCAAGCCTAGCTGTGGTTAGGGGGTTCGACTTTTTAAAAGGTTTTAGATTATGTTTAAACATTCGGATTAAAAGCTGAAATGGTTTAGATTTTGACAATTCTAAAAGATGACCTTGGAAGAACCGTGTGAGCACTTCTCGTGCATATGAGAACTGAGCCTTCTTTCGCTTTGTCGGCTTTGCCTCTCTGCACTTCATCTAATGGGTTCATCTGTGGATGGAGACAACCCTGTGGGACAAAACCTCCCAGGCTCCACGGCAGCCACTCGGGGGGAAAAACCCACTTGCACGCCAGCACCGACAGTGGGGACCAGTTCTTCGCAACACAGCCGGTGGCATTTTACGTGCGCTCACGCGCCAAGCAGATGCTGCTTGAAGGTGGGGTTTTTCTTAGTCTTCTGAGGGTGATGTTCCAGAGGCAGGAGCGCCAGTCCGGCACGGCGGCCACGTCGGCGTTTCTTCCGGTGGCCTTCAGGCTCAAGCACGCCGCCTACGCTGTGGACTTATTGGGCGCTCTTGACATGTGGAACCGTCGGACACTGACATGTCATGCTATCCGAGCCGAGATCATTCAGCAGATGCTGCACGCGCTCTAAATGTACAGCATCATGCTGCTCGCGAAGCGCATCTGCCACATGCATCTCGCCAGCTCCACCCTTTGGTCCCCTATGTGGAGCACAAGGAGGCAGCAACTGGCTGCGCTTCAACAAGTATGCAGTAGCGTTTTTCCCTCGTGTAGCACACCAAGCCATTCATACTTCTCCTTCACGAACATAACGGACAAAGCTGCATGGAGGAGGTGTCGGTGTGTGTTCAAATGTTGTGCTTTCGTTGTCTCTATATCGGAATGTGGCACGACAAGCGGGCTCTTGAGTGTTAACGTAATGCTTCGGTATATCACATGGTCTCACGTATAATATACGTGTATACATACTCCGGGTCGGGTCGAGTCGGTCCGGACTACCCCGTTGAGTAACCTCAGCTAGCAAACCCAGCTCGGCCCGTTCCGCTACTGACACCAATCGGCGCGAGCAACGACGAACGACGGAAGATGCCAATGCCGATGTGCAGGTTGAAGATGAGGCTGACAGTCTGCTGGCTCGCCACCAAGGACGCGTCACTGGCTGGACGACCAACGGTGGAAGTAGATGAACAAGCGGCGCACATAGCAATGACAATACCATCTTTTGGATCATCGAGATCCCTACTGGCGCTCGATGCTGCTGTCTTGTCGACTCTGAGCCTGCAACGAAACGTCAAGGAATGCTGCTGCCCAGTTTCGCCGCCACAGCCACGTCCGTGGCGTGCCATCACACCGGACTGCGCGAATGTTTACAGTGGCTTCAAGGCGTGCTGTTCCAGATCCAGCTGGGAGATTGCGCGTTGGGATTGGCAACACTTGGGTCAACACCACGAAAGACTGAAGGCGTGGCACAGCCTCAAGACGCAATCGAAGGACGTTTGGACTCGTGTGACAAATGCTTCGACCGTCATCTGCTTGGATTTCCGTAGCCGGGCGATCCGCAGTCCGCCGTAAACACCTGCATCAACAGCACTCAACTGGCAAGGCTTAAGGGCCCAAGCGGCTTTGAATCATAACGCCGTTCATTTCACTTTTGACTCGATTAGCTTCGCACGACCAACGGACCTCAGCCTCCAACCCAATGCTCACGTTTCGCCCGTTGCTCCTCGCAGCCGCGACCGCGCTCGTCGCCTGCCTGGGCTCTGCTGCCACGTGCGACGCCACGGAGAGTTCTCTGCCTGTGTTTTTCTTCCACGGTGCGACGGGAGACACCTCCAACGGCGCGCAGATCCAGGCGAATCTGACGGCGGAAGGCCGCACGTACGTGGCGCTGGACTTCTGCCAGACCTCTTGCTCCGTGCGAACGGCGCTCTCCGACCAGGTGCAGATGGCGATCACGCAGATCCGTCAGGTTATCGCCAACGACACGGCCGCCTACGCCGCCGGCTACCATTTCTTGGCACATTCACAAGGCGGATCTATCGCTCGAGGCGTCATCGAGGAGATGGACGACCACGATGTGCACTCGTTCATCAGCATGGCTGGAGACGGTAACGGCAACTTCTTCGGGCCGCAGGCGTCCGACCAAGTGCCTCTCCAAGTGCTTCTACAAGCGCTGGGACCCTACGCGATCGACGCCACGGACTTCAACTTTACCGCGTACGAAGAAGACGCTTCGACTTGGAGCGGCGGCTTCCAGCGCGACCTCATCGAGCTGGTGACCACGAACACAGAGTTGCAGAGCAAGAGCTCCATCGCCAACATCATCACTCCGCCGCTGGCCGATGAGGCCTTGACCAACTGGATGGCCATCGACCCGTTCCTGCCCAAGGTGAACAACCTTGAAGACTGCGCTGACGATGTGACCTGTCTGGCCGAGCAGGTGCGTCGCAAAGCCAACTTCGTACGTCTCCAAGCCGCCCATTTCTTCGCTTCTCCACAGGACGACGTTCAGGCGCCATGGCAAAGCTGCGTGCTAGGGAAATACACGACGGTGGCCTCAGTGGACGAGGTGGAGACCAAGTTCAGCGACTTCACGATCGTCGACATGGCGGAGACTGTCGAGTACCAGAACGATCTGTATGGCCTCAAGACGCTGGACACCACCGGTCGACTGCACATCCACGCCGTGCCTGACGTGCCCCACAACTGCTGGCTCTTCGACTACACGTCGCTCGCCACAAACATCGCTTGCGTCCACGAGCCTGTCTACAGTGCCAACATCTACCCTCTGCTAGTCTAGAACGCGCCACAACAACTCAGGAGTAGCGGAACAACGACGCAGTGGATCACCACGATACGAAAAGCCCAACATGACGAAACTTTGAGTCTAATTCAGTGCGTGTTACACAGTCGCCCGTTAGAGTGTCCCCTCGCTACAGCCCTCACGAACGAAGCAGGCGAATCCGCGGCCAACATGCGTAGCAGCACCGCCGATCGGTCCACACGGGCTGAAGCGAAGAAAACCCCATCGAATGCGTACGACGTGGCGTCCCGGTCTTCTCTTCCTCTCTCCTGCGGCAGATAGGTGGCTAATTCGGAGCTCTTCTGGCATGGATTTAGCGTGGCAGATCGGCTTCGAGCAACGGAAGTACGCTGTAGTACTTGCTCTCCTAGCGCCACCGTCGAACGCTTTCGACGTCAAACTGCAGCTTGACGCGTGTCCATTCGAGCTAATGCTGACGTGTTGCCGCAGGAGGCACTGCGAGCTGCACAGGCGACGATCGCGCGGCAGGAAAAGCGCGAGCAGGAGCTGCGACGCATGGCCGTTTCACGCGGAATCGCACAAGACGCGACCGAAGGCAACCCTGTGCTGGAAGGTGCGTCATCTTTAGCCTACTACCCCGCTCATCGACCTCCCGCGTGGGAAGTAACTCTTTATTTGCCCATGAAGCGAAAGTGGGGGCGCTGAAGGCCGTGCATGAGCAGAAGGTGCGGGCGCTGATGCGGTCGATCGGCCAGCTCCAGGAGCAGCTGCTGGCTCTGAAAACGCAGGAGAAGGAGCACCGGCGGTCGGCGTTGATCCAGGATCTGCGCACGCAACAGCGCGAGCAAGAGCTTCTCATCGACGTGTTGAAACAGACGCTGCAGGAGAAAGTGGCCGAGTTCCAGGACTCCCGAGCGCTCGTGAACGACTTTGTACTGAAAAAAGCTGTCGGTGCTCCGCTGCGGTTCCGTCCCAAGACGCGCGAAGAACTCGAGAATGAACTGCAAACACTGGGACAGACTTTCCAACGAACGGTGGAGAGATTGCGGCAGGATAACCAGCGGAACGCCACAGCAAAAGAAGAGAAGCCGCAGCTAAGCGACGACGACGACGACGAAGACAATGAGGTGGAGGCGAAAGCCGCGCCGTTTACCGACAACCATGGCGATTCAACCGCTGGTACGTACCAAGTGTCGGGTGTTACGCGCGTCTGCAAATTGCAAGGCCTGATACTCCGTGAGTGTGGCAGATGATACGATGACTGAAGAACTGGAGCGGCTGCGGGTGGAATTGGCGTCCAAGTCCGTGACCATCCACGCCCAAGCGGACGAGATCGCCGAGTTGTGCTCCGACCTGGACAAGCTGCGAATGTAAGCCCTTCTACCTGGCCTAGCCAGTGGGTTCTTCTGCTAATTAACAAGGTGCAATGGTGTGCAGCGTGGAGGACCAGATCGGTCGCAAGAAGCACAAGATCGCGCTCCTGAGGGAGCAGCTGAGTCGCCAGCACACGGAAAACGTCGAGTTAGTGCACGAGAAAGAGGCCCAGGCTGAGAAATACCTGCAATTGCAGGAGGAGGTGCAGTTTCTGCGTGACATCAACGTGGAAGACGCGAGCGCCAAGGACGAGGAGCGGCTGCAGCAGCTGGAGCTGGTGCAGACTTTGCGAGCCCGAGAGCTGGAGCTTCAGGGCGACTTGGAGCAGCAGCAGAAGAAGTGGGCGAGTGATCGTGCCACTGTGCACCAACGACTGCGGCTGCTCGAGAAGGAGAAACAGCTTGCAGAGGACGAGAAGAACCTCGCCAACGCTGAGACCACTGCGCTCCAGAAGAAATACGGTGTGTACTTTAAAGGACTCAGCGGCGTTGAAGACGATCTCGCAGAAGCTCACACTGGATACTCGTAGGTGCTTTGCAACAGGAAGCACTAGAACTGCGAGACGAGTTGCAAGAGGAGCAGAGGCAGAAGCAACAGCTCGCAGTTAACGTTGAGGTACGTCGGCACTCCGGAGCTTTCTTATTTTTGGCGTTCCTTGCCAACTTTGGCGTCCGCCGCTAACCGATTTCGGGTTCATATGCATCTGGTATCTGGTAGGAGCTTGAGGCTACGCTGGCCCAGCTGGAGTCTCTGTCGCGTGAAGAGCGCGAGGTTCACGCGCGAGCCACAGCTGAAAAGCTGGCGGCGCTGGAGCAGTTGGTGGAAGACAAGACGGCGGCGGTCAAGAAGACAGACCGCCAGCTGAACGCTGCTAAGCTGCTGGCTCGACAGGCCAAGAAGGAGAAGGAGCAGCTCCTACTGCGCGTGTCGAAGCTGGAGACGGCCAGTGACGCTTCTTCTACCTAAAGTTGAAGTGCAGTCTAGGATTCGCCAGAACTAAGACGATCATTTTTCTAGCAACTTGCCTAAAATATGGCACTCTTTTCTTTGAAATAAGCTAAACTAACGTTAAACTACAAGCCTACACCTCCGACAGCATCGCCGTTTCGTCCCGACGTCGCCGCTCTTCGCGCTCGCTGCACTTGAGCTCCAGGAAGACGTGCCACCAATTGCGTCCACCTCGACAGAGGTACCAGAACAAGCCTCCAGCGACCGAAAGGGCTCCGAGTCCCGAGATCGCCCATCCTAGAGCTTGCAATGCCCCATTGTTCGAGGTACAGAGTTGCTCAAGCCCAAGCAGCACACCCGGCAGTACCAGGAATGTCGAGGCAACGAAGATAAGACCCACGACTATCCAAGACGCGCTGAAGAACGCCATTGAGCGAGCCCAGCTCAGAATCGGCCCACGCGTGATCGGCACCGGGTAGAAGAGCACGATGCCGAAGACGTTGAACCACAAATGCACGAGTGCTACAGCCACCGCCTTGGTCTCTCCGACGACCAACGAAGCCAGCAAGGCCGTGCCGCAAGTGCCCAAATTGGTGCCCAGGACCAGCGGATACACTTGATCGAGCGTGAAGACGCCCAGACCAGCCATAGGTGTGAGTGTGCAGGTCACGACGGTCGATGACTGCACCACGAAGGTGATCAACGCGCCCACGACGATGTTCACATAGCCGTTGAAGGCCAGAAGTCTCGAGACCAGCACTTTAGCCGGACCTAGGAACACCTTGGCGAGCATCTGGACGAACATAATGAGCGAGCTTGCGAGTAACACGAAGCCTAGGACCACCGTGATGGCCCCCACTTTGCCGTCACTCAGTCCCGTCCCACCGAATACGCCACCGGCAAGCAGCGACAAGTCACTCGTGCACTGTTCCTTGCCTGCAGCGACGGCGAAGATGGTCTTCTTATCGACCACGATGAGAAGATCCGTGAATGGAGTCACCATCGTGTCCACGGGGCTATTGAAGGCGCCACCTGAAGTTTTGGCAGTCGACAACGCCACGGAAAGCCGCTCCAGCGGATGTGCGATGATCTCCAACGGGAACAAGACAAGCACGGACCAGATGTTGAACATGGTGTGCACCGTGGCCGCCTCCATGGCGCGCTGGAAGCGTGAGCGTGACTGTACTTGGCCGAAGGCGACGATGATACACGTCACACAAGTGCCGACGTTGGCGCCCATGACGATGTACACGCCCTGGCGAATCGTCATGCCCTGGGTGCCCACGAGCGCCACCGTGATGGACGTGACGGTACTGGAGCTGTGCAGCAGCGCCGTGGCCACAGTGCCGATGACGAGACCCGCCAGCGGATTGTCGGCGATCGTGAAGGCGCTTTTGGCGTTGCAGCCCAACGCCAACGTGAAGCCCGAGTCGATGAGTTTGATGGAGACGATGAAGAAGTAGAGCGAGATGAGCATCGCCACGGTGTACAGCAGGCCCCACAGGATCTTCTGCGCTGAGGACTGAGTCTGATATAAGAGTTCATCGTCGTCCTCGTCGTCCTGCAGGTCGTGGACGTAGTGGGGACTACTCGCGCGACTCGAGTTGTCGCTGTAGACCTGCAACTTGTTGTATGTGTCGGGGGACAGTAAGGTCACCCCGCCGCTCATGATGATGGGACTGCCCGTTTTCGAAATGGTTGGCAAGCCGGATAGCATTAAACTGAGGCGTCTGGCACACCAGAACCGCTGGAAAGCGAGGTCGCGTGGGTCGTGTGCGCTTCCGCCGGCAAATTTGACACTGAGGTCGCTGTTTGGGTTCGACTCGGAGGTCACTGCTTGCTAACTATTAGAAGGACTTGATCGAAACAATTGCGCAGCAGTCCTTCTTTATGCACGTACCACAGCAGCTTTAGGCCGATGGTAGGTGTCGTCTGGCCTGGGACTGAGCTGTAGTCCTCTTGTCTGCTCTGAACGCTTGCTTGTCCTGTTCAGATAAGCGATGGAGACAGCCGGATGCTTGCCGCTCGGCTGTATCGATAGTGGTTGAGATGCGTCGATTGCTGCCTGATCATCCATCTTCAAGCGTGGTGGAAACCAAATTGAAGTCCCCGTGGCGGAGTCGCGTGTAAAACCACTCGCCATGGCTGCGCATCTTAGTCGAAGCGGATCCCTCTGGACGGATGGGCATGTGTCACTGGCTCGGCGTTGAATCTCGCCGGTCCCGAGCGGTGCGGGCGAGATGCAAGGACTGAGTCAGCAAGCGTCTTCTCCTGTGCTGGAGGCGGAGCGAATCTCCGCATGAAGCAGCGTCCAGTTTCGCAATCCGAGAGTGCAGCACAATGTGGATGCACGTTGAACACTTCTGCGACGACGTGTCAAAGGCCGTCCATGACAACACGCAGTAGGAATCTCGCGCGTTTCTGCGAGGGTCGTGCGGTGCAGAAAGGAGTCGGGAAACTGGAGAGGCGATATGGATACACGCGGGAGAATGGAATGGAGCCCCTCCTGCGTGGTAGAAAGTCTCGCCAAGTGCGAACCAGAATGGGGCTCCTCTCTAGCGGTAGCCCATTATGCTTGGGGAGTCTATCGGAGGGGCGAGTGTTGATACAATTTGGCAAGGCCAATGCACTGGCCTGTGAAACGATGTACAAACCTATGGAATCATTCCCCGCGCCGAAACGACAGTCTCCAGCATGGACTCAGTGTGCTTGATGCAGCGGAGTTCTGCTGATACACACACTGCAGGCTGCAGCGCTCCGCGACGGGTTTCCAGTTGAATCTCCACTTTTCGTCGCACGAGAGCAGCAGCAACAACCACCTTTCAGTCCAGCTTGGGTTCCGGAACAAGCGCGCTGCTCTTGTAGCGCCAATATGAGTACGTACACGCGGGAGAATGGAGACGAGCCCAGGTAGAATCTGTAGGTGCGAGTAATTCGACGCACGACCTGAAATGATATTCGAGCCGCGGATATCATTCCCCCTCAAGACACCAACACGGGATCTGGTTGTTTGCCGACGAAACTCGGATGATAAACGCGATGCACCGCACCGAGAGCCTTCACGTGGACAGCATCCACTCGAATCTCCACGTTGCGTTGCACGAGCACCAGACAACAGTATCTTTCGGTCCAGCGCTTGGTTTCATAACGAGTGCGCTGCTCTTGCAGCACCAACATGCTCGACGTACACTCAACCAGCGCTTCCACGGGGAGATTGGCCCCGGTTCTCCAGGCGCCAATTGGGTCCAGGCGAGCCGCACAGCCTCATCTCAATGGCCAGCAGCAGCTCCATCTTGCCAGCCAGCTTCAACCCAGATCATGCACGATTAGTATACGTATACGTCTTTTCGTATAATCTGTGGCAGTAGCCTCTTTGAGCTGGAGATTCTCTCCTTGGAATTCAATCGAGCCGAACATGGGAGCGGCATCCGGAGGCAGCGGCTCCGTGGCCATCGTGGTGGAGAACCTGGCGGAGGACGAGGCGCTCTCGTACCCTCTCGTGCTGCTGGAGGGGCGCGTCACGGGCGCGACAGCGTTGCCGCCGGCCCTCTTCCTGTCCGCGGGGTTGGACCCGTTCCGCTGTTCTCTCTGGCCTGTGGCGCGAGCCAGCGGCCGCTTCAAGGCGCTGGTGCTGCTTCCAGAGCCCGGCACGTTCGCCATCACGCTGCGCATCGAAGGGCTCTGCGAGCGCGTGTTCTGCATCAAGTACGAGCCGCCGAGCGCCCCGCGCTACGTGGTCAAGTTCCACTACCAAAAGTGCTGCGACGCCGGCGATGAAGGCTTCGACGCGCCTATTGGCGTCGACAATTCCGACCACGCAGCTATCGCCAAGCTCCGCTTTAACGCGTTGCTGCTGCAGATGGCTACGGCTGAGCTGCTGCACGCCGCGGGGCTCCCACGCCGCACGTTCGCACTGCAATTCGCATCCGACGGCCTGCCAGAAGTGACGCTACTGCGCTCCCGCTTCACGAACGCGAAGGCGCGCTCGATTCACGACCAAGAGCTGATTAAACTCGTGCAGCAAGACATCGAGGCGGCTGGACTGGACGCCCATGCCGAGATCCAGTTCAAGCACGCGGTGGTACTGGGCTGCTCGCGCTACAACCCGGAGACTCGCAAGGCCGAGGGTCACACGGCATTGGGTGGAGGGAAAGTGGGCGTCTTCGGCTCCTGTGGGCTGCACACGTGGCCCACGCACCTCGGAGAAGTCTCGTTCTGCTGCTTGAACAACAGGCGCATCGACCAGAGCGTCTTGCTGGACGATAGCTGCTTCCGAGGCACCTTCTGGGCCAATTTCGCCACGGGGATCGGCGCCATGCTGCACGAAATCGGCCATACCTTCGGCCTGGGTCATGCGACCAGCGGAGTCATGGCCCGCGGCTTCGACGACATGAACCGGTTGCTGTGTGTCTATGAAGCCGACCCACGCTCGAAGCTGATGGCGTTCCATCGGGCGACGGAGCAAGGCTGGCTGGAGCTCAACCACGCGGTTCTCCGTGAGGTTTCAGGACGCGACGGCGCTCATTGGAACGCCGGATCGGCGCAGCTTCTTCGCCATTGCCCGTGGATCTCCGGGAGGGCCAAGCAGTCGCTCGTGAGTCCGACTGTGAGCTGGGACGACTCGGTACGCGGACCTGTGGGTCTGGGGCAAGGCAATGGCAAGCAGGTCGCACTTCCCGAGAGTGCAGCTGCGTCTTCTGTCGACTATGACGCAGAATTGGGCGCTGTGCTGGTGGATGCAGGCACGTACCTCAACCGACTGGAGACGTTCTCACGTGCGGAGCTGGCGGCGATGACGCGTCTGGAACCACTTCGTGCAGCGAAGGACCAGCATTGGTTCCTTCTGGTGGATGGAGAGTTCCTCAACCGCGTGGATGTTCGCGCCATGGCGTGGATCGACGGTCTTCAGCTACACACGAATCTGCGTTCATCACGCTGGTTTGGCGGCACTGGCGGCCAACTGCATGCGTTGCAAACCGCGGAGGGGTGGCGAGTGAGCGCGTTCTTCGGAACGAGAGGCGATTCGTACGTGGGCACGCTCGGTCTGCGGTGTCTGCCGCTCTCCTCGACCCCTCGACCTTCGTACCCGATGCTTCCGCTAGCCAAGAGCGCCATTCAATCGCTCCCTGCCGCTGGAAAAGCCTTGGAAGGTGGCGCAAAGACGCCGTTTTCACTCGCTCCTCCCGTGATCGCGGCCGTCGTCTTCCGTTGCGGACGATTCCTTGAGTCACCGATCCGTCTGCTGTCCTCGGAAGAGCTGGCAGCGAATTGTAACGATCCAAAGGCCTACCACTCGAACGACCACGTGCTTGAGCTCCTCCCCGAGGAGAAGCTGGTGAAGCTGGAGGTGAGCAGTGGCCACTGGGTGGACTGTGTGCGACTCACGACGACGCTGCGGACGAGTCCGTGGTTTGGTGGCGGTAGAGGCCCCGACAGCGCCGTCCTGGAATGTCCAGCAGGTCATCACATCTGCGGCTTCCATGGAACGTACGGGAAGAACTACGTGGGCGCTGTGGGCGTGCTCTTCCGTGCTGATGCCAAGGCGCCATATCCACCACAAGGTCGTGCCTTAGCAGGCCCACAGGAGGTGGAAGAGCAGCGAGTCCAGTCGCAACCATGGCCGTTCTCGGTGATGGGGGCACCTTCTACAGGACAAGATGTGCCAGGGGCCCTGCTTGGGATTCTGGTGGCAGTTCAAGACGGTGCGGTGGCGTCCGTGCAGTCTTTTGACAGTGTTCAAACGTTCGACGAGCTCGTGAACCACGTGCACGCGACGCTGCTCATGGTCGGCAAGCCGTATCAAGTGCACTGCGTCCCCCTGACTGCTGGAGAGGAGCTGATGCAGATCGACGCGAGTTTCCGCCCCGCTGGTGGCCAGGACCGCGTCGCAGTGATTGACGGCGTCTGCTTCCACACAACAGCACGCTGCTCGTCGTGGTTTGGCGCTTACTGCGAGTCCAGTCTGCGGTTCTTCATGGCTCCTCAAGGCTCTGAGGTTCTGCAGATCAGTGGAGACTTCACCAACGGTGTCCTGACTGACCTGACTGGTTTGGTGGGCTCCGCTATCGGCCACACGGCACCGACGAAGCGCTTCGAAGCCGACGGCCGCGTCCTGGTCGATGGCGGCACATACGACGTCAGACTGGAGGCAGCTTCGCCTAACTTCGGCATCCAGAGCGTGCTGCTAGTGAAGAAAAAGGAGGGGGACCACCGAGACGCACATGCCTGGACATGGAGCCAGCCCAACCAGCCGTGTCCGCGCATATGGCGCGTGCCTCAGCGGATGCTGGAAGACCGAGTGCCAGGCACCAACCGCAAGAACGCACTCTTCCAGGACTATCTCGTCGGCGCCGTGGACTCTGGCGGAGCTCACAGCAAAACCCCCGCCCCGCTGCGAGCTTCTGGATCACTGGCACTCAGACCGTAAGAGAAGGAGAGAAAGCCACAATGAAAAGGTGTCTGCTATTGCCAAGCGAAGAGCACGTACCTCCTTCACTTTCGTCTTCTAACTGGCGCTTGGGTGTCAAGTAGCCCAGCTTCTTGGACTGACGTTGTACTTTTACGGTGAATTGGGAGTGACAGGGACGGCCGACAAGCTCTCCACGAACGTCAGCGCCACGGCGCTCTCGCGGAAACCGTGGAGCAGGTCTCGGCACTGGTCCTGGCCCAGCGCCTTGTACACAGCGTAGTGCTCGTCGGCGACCACGTCCGCCACCTCAATGGACTTCTCCAGCAGCGGCCGTGCGAGCTCCACCTTGGCGTCGTCCGGGTAATGAGTCAAGCGCATGATCATCTTGGCCGACTCCAGCTGGATGAAATGCAGATTGAACACCAGTGTCGGCAGACAGCGCTCGCGGATGGTGGCGTCCTGCTCAGCGTCATCGGAGCACTCCAAGAGCCAGCCATTTTCGAAGTGCAGCGCTTCTAGCGTAGCCGCAGCCGACCGGGACACGTGGAACATCA
Source organism: Nothophytophthora sp. Chile5 (assembly GCA_001712635.2). NCBI lineage: Eukaryota > Oomycota > Peronosporomycetes > Peronosporales > Peronosporaceae > Nothophytophthora > Nothophytophthora sp. Chile5. The sequence goes on from MBAC02000672.1 coordinate 12,312, forward strand.
AGTCGGCCAGGAACTCCTTCTCCTCACTGTACAGCGATAGCGCCTCGAGTCCAGGACTGGCGATGCAGTTTCTCCACAGATCGTACTGCATCGACGCCTGGATAAACGCGCGCCAGCACAGGAACTCGCGCATGGCGCGCTCGATCTCGGCGTCTCCACGCAGCAATTGGGCGGCGCGGTGCATTTCCAGTACGCCAATTGAATCTTCCGGCAGGTGCTCCTCGACTAGCTCCTTCACGGCTGCAAACTTTCCCTCCAGAAGGAACTGCCGCGTGAGAATGTTCGCGCGGACCAGCGCCTCGGCTCGGTGTTCGCTGTAGAAACACAAGAATTCGAGCGTGCGCATTCGTCTCCGATCGATGTCAGTGGTGGGCACATCGGACGGCAACGGCTGCTCCTTCTGCTTCTGCTGCTCCAGTGCCGTGGCACGATACTTGTCGCAAAGACGCTTGACCACTGACTGCAATACAGTCGTCAGCACATCCATACCGGCGTAGTCCAGGATGCGCTTCACACACAGGTCGCGCTCCAGACTGTCGTCGACCGTCGCGAGGAGCTGCACGTAGATTTCGATCGCGCCTTCCGTTGGGAGTCGCGAGGCATAGACCGGCACAAACTGCAGCTGGCGATGTTTCACCAGGTGTCGGATGTATAGCTTCAGGATCATGTGACCCGCTTGTGCGTCAAAGTTCTCGCCAGTGAAGCCAGCGAACATGATGAAATGCGCAGCAAAGCGCAGGAAGAGAGGAGACGTTTCGTCCAACGTTGCGTTGAGCTGTAAATCCCAGTTGTAGTTGTCGTCCTCTGCATTAAACAGCAGTGTGTCCAGAATGCTGGACACGATGTACTCGAACTTGGCCGTCACCAGCTTGGCCTGGATATGGCAGTGCGGCTGATTGGCTTGCATACGGACCAGCTCACTCTGACTTCCTCGCAGCTCTTCGAATAAAGCATCCAGGTCCACTTGATAGCGTTTCAGGTACTTGGTCTTGTCCAACAGATTCGAGTAATGACGCAGGTAGTGAGCGTTATTGCCCACAATCAGTTGCGACGACTGCATCTTCACCTTCAGCAGCTTGAAGAGGATCTCATCATGTTGCTGCTCCGTGATTCCCTGCAGATAGGCCCAGCAGTGATCTTCCCAGCTCTCGCAGAGCGAACTCTTCGTGATAACCTGGATGTTGCCGCTCAAAGCCGCATAAATAAGCTCTTCGTACTCTCTCGCGAGCAAACTGCTGCCTTTGAACAGGTTCCCACCGGCCGGTTGCTCGGAGAAGCGCCAGCACGTCGTCTTCCAGAGCGCACGCAGCGGGTTCCCCCATCGCTCCAGCGCCAGGTCTTCCCGCTCGCTGCTCTCACTGGCGCCCACGGGGGTGCCGCCCGAAAGACTCGCCGCTCTCCAGGCCTGTCCCAAGCGGATGCACAAGTCAATTGCGTCGTTGATCCGTCCAGCACGGAGAAACAGCCACACCGACTTCATGAGCTCGGCCTCGTCCTCCGTGTCGTCCGCTAGAATGTGGTCGTCGCCATTCCGAAGTACCGCGTCCGGATCCATGCGGACCTGGTCCTCGCCGGAGAGGAGCTGCTTCCGCAAGAGCTTGAGCGTGCGAGACCCATTGGCACCGCGCTTGTCACTGATGGCGATCGCGTGTTCCAGCGCCATGTTCTCCAACCACATCTTGACGGCCTGTTGAATCTTGTAGGTCTCGTTCCGTGTTTCCAGCAGACGCACTGCGTCGTCCTCCAGCATCTCAAAGCGCAGCTCCTCGCTCTCCGTGCCCAGCATCATCAAGCTGTCTCCGTCCATACCGTCCCTTGTGTCCGAGTCCGTGTGGCACACTTGCCGCAGCTCAAACAGCAGTCGCCACGTGTTGCGTTCATCGCGCAGCTCCTTGATATCATTCTGGAGACGCCTCTGCGCCATCGTAGAGGCGCCGCGGCTCTTGTTGCTGCCTGTGACCAAGGCTTCCAGTTTCTCCAGTCGCGTCTGGAGCACGTCGATGTAGCCGCTCAGCAGCTTCTCGCAGTACAAATCCGAGTTCTGCACGCGGTCCAAGTTCTCGTAGAAGTCCGAGGCGATCTCGGCGAACGTCGCCTCTTCCGGTCGGACGTGACGCGACAGAACTTCGCCTTGTGTGGGTGCCACCTGTGGCCCAGCGTTCAATGACAGCGCTTGACTGAAGGCCGAGAGCTGCGTCATCATCGGGTCGGTCGATTGCTGCTGCCCGTCTGTCGGGAATTGGTGCGGGGCGGTCTGTGAGGCCGCGTATACCGATGCGATAGACGAAATGGACAGCTTCGGGTCCGTTCGCTTGGTCTTCTGAGCATCGAACAGCAGGCCATTGCGTCCTGACAGGAAGCTGCCGGTGTTCGCAAAGCCGCTGGCCGCTCCACCAACCGCCTTCACGATGTGGAGAGCGCCGTCGAAGCCCATGCCGCAGTCCACGACCAGCCAGTCGTCCTCCACCAGTTGGCCACCGAACATGACGCGCGCATCGCGAGCGGCAAAGCCCAACTCTTTCGCAGTCTCTCGACGCTCGCACAGTGCGTGCTTGAGGTCCCCTACGGTCGTGAATCGCGGGTCGATGTCCACAAACTCCACCGAGTGGTCCGAGAATACTCCCTTCACGTGGAGGAAGCCTTTGCGCACCGAGATTCCCACCACCGGCTCCATCAGCACGTTCTGGTCCGGTTGCTCGCCTTCCGCTTCGGTTTCGCGGCCCGCCACGGCATCCGCCACGTCGTCTTCGTCATCGTCCACGAAGAAGTGGCCGTTGCTGGCCGAGAAGATGGCGCTGTCCGTCGCGCCGCCCGATGACGCGCCGGAAAAAGTCGAGAAGTGGAAGGACTCGGTGCTCATGGCCGCCGAGCTGTCCAGACCGAAGTCCAGACCGAAGCCCGTGCTGCGCGCCGGGCCTGGCGTCGGCAACTCGCCCAGAGACGCCAGCAAGTCGAGCGACTGATCCGCGCTGTCGATCAGCCGCTGCATGTTGGCGCTGCGCCGCGCGCTGTCGTCGCCGTCGCCGCCGATGGAACGTCCCGCCATCGCTCTGCTTCGGATCCGGGGTTGGCTGAGGAAACAAGGTTGTTGGGGAGCGCGCGCTCGGCCCACCAGTGGGAGTGTACCGGAAGGAGCGCAGTAAGTTCGAATTGCTGTACCGCGTTAAGTGCGAATTGAAAGCGATTGTATTAAGTACGATTTGCAAGCTCAGGCGCTCCTGTGCATTCTTGAGATTCTTGTGGTGCCGTCGAGCGAATGCGAATGCAAACCAAGCGAGCGACACACCCACAGCAAGAGCAAGAGCAAGCCAGGCCTCCAAGCTTTTCGACGGACAAACGCTGGGTTTTGCAAGTTGCAGTGGTGCTTCCGCCATGGGATCGAATGCACCAGACAACTTCTCCCCTGCGATGGCCCGCCGATCGCCGCGGGGTTCGCCCAATGCGCCCGCACAGATCTCCAGCCGCCCACCACCGCCTCAGATGGATAGCTACATGTCCGCCTGCTCCATCACTCACATCGACAACCATCACGCCTCCATCGCTCCACCTTTTCTTGTGGTGACGTCGCCCAGGCCATTCCTGCTGAGGTTTTTCGCATCAGTCTGTGTAAAACCTCGTCACTAAGGTTTTTCGCTGTGGCCGCTCCCCAACTTTCCGATCCATCCATCGGATCGAGCCACTCGACAAGCTCCCGAGGCTGCAGCAAGTCGAACGTTCCCACCTGCGCTGAGGGATTACTTCACCCGCCCCGTCCTCCCGTCATGCAGCTCCTGATCGGCAAGAAGCCGGGCGACGAGGAGCTCAAGTGCTTCCTGGCGCTGGCGCTCACGTCCTCCACGTTCTCGGTGGGCGCGGCCGACAAGAAGTACGCCAGCTGCGGCCCGCAGATCGCCGTGCCGGTCAAGGGCGCCGCGGACGAGCTCATCTTCTCGGCCAACGCCGTGTGCCGCTACGTGGCGGCGGCGGCCGGCGCGCTGCAGAGCGACGACCTGGCGGTGGACGAGTGGCTGGAATGGGAGGCCAACGTGCTGGCGCCGTGGGTGCGTCAGGCCAAGAAGCCCGCCCCCAAGGGCGAGGCGGCTGCCAAGCCTTCGCTGGCTGAACAGCTGACATCCATTCTTGAGGCCAAGGAGGAGGCGCGCCCCAAGAACGTAGGTGAGCTGGAGTTCCTGTTCGGCAGCGAGATCACTCTTGCGGACGTGGTGGCGGGCGTGACACTGCGCGCGGCGCTCAAGCTGGTGAAGGAAGACGCCGGTGAAGCGGCCGTGCTCAAGACGTTCCGCGCGTATGTGACGCAGCTCTTTGCTCGCGAGGATTTCGTCAAGGGCACGGCGGCCATGAAGGCCGGTGGCAAGGCTTCGAAGGGAGGCGCCGGTGTGGCTTCTGGCGCCCCGATGGCGTCCACAGCGTCCGTCGTGCGCTCCACCTTCAAATTGGACGACAAATTGGCGCAGGGCCTGACGTACCACAACATCCTGTCGGTGGTGGAACTGCTCTTCGATGCCGCCATCAAGGCCGCGTACCCGGGGCTGGACATCCCGGCCGTGGAGGTCACGCGCACCAACGCCAAGAACGCCAAGTTCGGCGA
>MBAC02000682.1:0-17483 GCA_001712635.2 Nothophytophthora sp. Chile5
ACTACAAGGACGCCGACCTGTGGTTCATGAAGTTCGGCCTGGACTCGCAGCTGGAGGTGCTCGCTGTGGGCAACAAGAAGGGCGTCGTGAGCGTCTTCGACCTGGACGCCGAGTCGGAGCGCTCGGTGTGCAAGCTGGCGCACAACAACTGCAAGAACACGGTGCGCCAGGTCTGCTTCAGCAAGAGCGGCCGCACCATCATCAGCTGCTCCGACGACGCCACCGTCTGGCGCTGGGACCTGCCCTGAGCCTTGAGCAGCGCCGTCATGTTCTGCCGTTTCGTTTTCCAAGCAAAAAGGACAACAACAGCCAACCCCATCCGCGTATTTTGGCGGGAGGCGGCGTCAAATGTATTTACCACGCAAGTTTTCTTTACGACGCTTGCCCCGATTTGGTGCTGTGTACGGAATCTTTTGTGGCATACAGTACGCAAATTGCATGTTTTGCTTCCCACCACTTCCAGAATCTCACTTTTAAATTTTCAAAAAGGAGGCCAGTCAACAAAAGCCAAAGAAGGGCGAAAAGCAACGCACGAACGACCGCCGCCGCCCATGGGAACGAAGCGCAGGAACGCAGCGGAGCCGTCCGCGGGCTTCTCCGCCGTCTCGACGGAGCGTCCGCCGCCGCTGAAGGCGCCGCGAACGGCCCTGGACAGCGCGCCGTCCTCCGCCGCCAGTCGCTTCGGCTTCGGCTTCAAGGGGCCGTCACTCACAAAGCTCCCGCCACCTGCTGCCGCCAGCAGGACCAACCACGCAGCGCCGCCCGTCAGACTCGGGGCGGAGAGCGCCCGTCCGCTCCCCATCTCCATCGACCTGGATCTGCACGTGCGCGACTCGTTCGCTGGCAGCTTCAGCAGCGAGACGCTGGCTTCGCTCGACGAGCTGCTGGCGTTCCGCCACAAGACCAACAAGTTCGCCGTCAAAGCGCGCAAGGAGGAGCGGATCGCGTACATCAAGCGGCTGAAGGCAGCGCTTCGCGACGTGGCGGGGAAGGTACGTCTACGAATGGCTGATTGGCTGGTTGCCGTCAAGAAGGAAAGGCTTGTGCTGACTTGGATGCCTGCTTTCGTTTGTTGGTTGCGTGTGATAGGCGCAAGAGTTTAGTACGACGGCGGCGACGATGGACAGCAAGATCACGTCGGAGAAGGCGACGCTGGAGCGGAGGATCGCAGTGCTGCAGGAGGCGGCGAGAAGCAAGGAGCAGGCGGATCGGGAGGTGGGTCAGCTGCGCGATCAGAACGAAGAGCTGAAGAAACTGGTCACGCGCCTTCACGCCTCGGAGCAGGAGGCCACATGCCGCAACGCGACGCTGCAAGACGACTCAGCGCTGCTGCAACAGCAGCTGCAAGAGGCGCGGAAGCTGCAGGACCAGATGAAACTGGACCTGGCAACCCAGAAGACCCGACTGGCGGACCAGACGCAGCATTTCGAAAGCGAGAAGAGCGAACTGGAGCGTTTCTATCAGAAGAAAGCACTCGAAGAAGACTTGCACAAGCAGAAAGAAGTGGACAGACTGCAGGACGAGCTCAGCAAGGCTCGAGCAGAAACATCCGCTGCGCTTCAAGAGCTGAGTGCCCTGAAAGACAAGGCCGTCGCCTCAGCAGAGGAGCTCAACCGCGAGCGTGAGCGACGCACCAAGTCCGAGATGGAGAAGTGCACGCTGGAAGCCAAGAACCAGGCCTTGGATGCTCGCGTTAACAGCGCCATGAGCGAAGCAGTGGAGCTGAAGGACAAGTTCAAGCAGAAGGATGAGGAGGTGTCCAACCTCGTGAAGAGTCTGACGGAGATCCAGAAGTTCAACGCTTCTGCGAGCTCAAAAGTCGACACGGAGAAGAAGGAACTGACGGAGAAGATCGAGAAGCTGCAGGCATCGAACCGCGACCTCGAGCGGAAGGAGGCGACGAGCAACACGACCATCCGAGACTTGCGCAAGCAGTTGGAGGTGTGTAGGCTTGCTGGAGACCGTTTTGCCCTGGATTTGCCACTAACTATCGACTGATTTCGCTTGCTTTCAGGCGGATATGGCCTCTCGGAAGGCAGCTGAAGGGAACGAGCAGCACATCCGCTCTCGCTTGAAGACACTCGAGACCGAACTGCAAGAGAGCACGCGCAAGACGAGTGTGGAAGGTGGCGTGCGTCAAATGCTGGAGGAGCAAATGCGGGAGCTGCGGGTGGAGCACGTCGCTGTAAATGCTCAGATGGAAGCAGTCAAGTCGGAGTTAAAGCGTCGTCAATCTGCAGACGCAGACTCCAAGACTCTGCATCATAAGGAAATCGCTGCTCTTCAAGAGCAATTCCGGACGGAGAAGGACACTTTCAGCTGTCAGATCGACAAGCTGCAGGAGATGCGCGTGAGCTTGGAGAGCGAAGTCAAAACGCTGCGCGATCGTGCGTCCACCGTTCGAGACGGAGATGTAGAAGAGCTCTGCGAGGTGAAACGTGAGGCTGATGTCTTGCGTCGACGGTTGAACGAGCTGTCGAATCAAGGCGCGCACTCGATCGCTCAGAAGGACGCGTTGATTCTGGAGCTGCAAGAAAAGGTCAAGCACGGGGACAAATTACGACGTGCTATGCACAACACCATCCAGGTACGAGCCGTTGATTGCTGCTGCTCATTCTTGAAGTCGTGGATCTGAACTGATTGTATTGCGTCCATAGGAGCTGCGTGGAAACGTCCGAGTCTTTGCAAGAACGCGGCCGTTCTTGCCGTCCGACCATTGCGATTCGAACGCAGCAGTTCCCGTGGTCTCGTGCGACTTCGACGGACAAAGTCTCAAATTGCGTCGGCCAGGGAAGAAGGCGGAGCCCGATACCTTCGCGTTCACGTTTGACAAGGTGTTCGCGCCGTCTGCGGGCCAAGACGCGGTCTTCGAAGACGTGGCGGAATTCGTGCAGTCATCGCTCGATGGGTACCACGTCTGTCTCTTCTCCTATGGCCAGACAGGCTCAGGGAAGACACACACGGTAAGTGGACTGCTAAAGGAAGCCTGGCTGGCGACGGTGCCTTCGCGGGAGCTAACTCATTGATGCGTGTTGTGTTCAGATGCAAGGCAGCGGCAACGGCCAGATGCGCGGCATCATCCCCCGATCCATCAAGAAGGTGCTGGAGGAGTGCGAGGTGCTGAAACTCCAGGGCTGGAGCTACACCACGCAGGTCTCGTTCCTGGAGATTTACAACGAAAGCTTGAAGGATCTGCTGGCCACGACGCGCGGCAATGACGACAAGCTGACCATCAAGAAGGATCCCAAGGGCGGCGTGCACGTCCCGGGTCTGACGCTGGTGGACGTGACTGCCATCGAGCAAGTTGAAGCGCTGATGGAGCGAGCCAACCGAGCACGAAGCGTGGCCTGCACGGACATGAATGCGCAGTCCTCGCGCTCCCACAGCGTGTTCACGCTGCACCTCCAGGGCGTGAACGACAAGGACGGCGTGATGCTCAACGGCGAGTTGAACCTCGTGGATCTGGCAGGCAGTGAGCGCGCGTCGAGGTCCAACGTGTCTGGGGAGCGCTTGAAGGAGACGCAGGCCATCAACAAGAGCCTCAGCTGTCTGGCCGACGTCTTCAACGCGATCGGCAACAAGGCTTCGCATGTGTGTCTCTTGCTTTGCTGTGGCGCATTGCTCTACAGATCGTTTAACCCGTTTGTGTGCCTTTTGCTGCTGCAGATCCCGTTCCGCAACTCGAAGCTGACGTATCTGCTGCAGAGCAGTCTGTCGGGCGACGGCAAGACGCTGATGATGGTGAACCTGTCGCCCACGGTCGAGTCCGCGAGCGAGAGTCTGTGCTCCTTGCGCTTCGCCAAGCAGGTGAACCAGTGCGAGTTGGGCAAGCCGAAGCGGCAGATCAAGTCCAGGAAGGACCACGCTTGAGGAGGCGAGCAGGCGCCAGAGGAGCGGGTCTCGCTCGTGGGGAGGTGGCGCCGTGAATGCCGGTATTTTTACGCGTAATGTAACGTGCCCTGTCAAGGGACCGCAGTGGTTTCGTGGAACGCGGAGGCGGCAGGCGGGAGTCATTCGGCCTTTGCGTCGCTATGGGGCCCAAGAAGGAGAAGAAGGGGAAGAAGGCCAAGGAGAAGAAAGGTGCGGCTGTATCGGAGCCCAAACACGTGACGCTCCTGACTGATGCGGGCGGCTGCCTCGCTTTTGTTTGGCTTGTTGCGGGCGGCAGATGACGGGGCGGAGAACGGCGGCGTGCTGTCGGCCGAGGACCAGGCGAAGCTGTTCCAGTCGGCCAACCGGTCGCTGCAGATGCAGCTGGCGGAGCGGCACGAGCTGGCCGTGAAGACGATGGAGTCCAAGCGGGAGCTGCAGGACCGCGTGTGCGACCTGCAGAAGGACTTCGAGCGCGAGCGCAAGGAGACGTTCGGCATCACGCAGGACATGACGCGCCAGTACAAGAGCATGCAGGAGGAGCTGCTGAACCGCGTCAACACGCTAGAGAACGCCAACACGGAGCTGCGCGACCAGCTGGGTGCGGCCTCTTGCGGCGGGTCTGATGGGCTGGGGACTCGGGAGGGAGCTAACTGCGGAATTGACTGCTGTTCCTGTGCCAGAGCTGGGCCGCGTGAACTTCGAGGAGATGAAGCGCGAGAAGGACCGCTCCCTCGCCGCCAAGAACCTGGAGATCCAGGAGCTCAAGGCCAAGATGGAGGAGATGGCGCAGGAGTTCGGCGACATGCTCAAGGAGACGCTGGACAAGATGCGCGAGCGCATCGAGATCACCAACACCAGCTTCGAGAGCGACGGCGCCGGCGGCTCCATGCCCATGATGCGCCGCCTGGAGGAGTTCAACCTGGGCTCGCCCGCCAAGTCCTAGCCAGAATAACTTAAAGCATGTCGCCAGTAGCAACGGCTCGTTGAAGTCACCGCCGCTGGTCGGAGATCTATAAACACGTACTGAATTAGCACGAAGATAGCGCCAGAACGCCGTTCAACTCGGGACCGCCCCCTCATGGCGTCTCCGCCCGTAGCTCGTCCGCGCCAGAGCGCCCCGACGGCCCCTCCGGCGTCTGCCGCTCGTCTGCAGTGGCTCTTCCTCGCCCTGGTGGCGCTGTCCGCCGTGAGTCTCCTGGCCATCTCGTCGCGGGTGGCGGCTGTCTCCCCGCGACTGCTGCGGCAGCAGGCGCCAGCGGAGCAGACGAACGTGACGAAGGTGGCCGCGGCAGCCCCAACGGAACAGCTAGAGCCCGCCCCCCGCATCCCTCGCATCATCCACCAGTCCTGGAAGAGCGTGGACCGGATCCCCACTCGCTTCCACCCGTGGATGCGCAGCTGGACGGCCCTCCACCCCTCGTGGACCTACGTCTTCTGGACCGACGCCGACAACCTCCGGCTCTTCGAGCAGCTCTACCCCCAGTATCTGAAGGTCGCCCGGGCGGTGAAGAAGGTGAGTCTGGCAGACATGGCTCGCTATGCGCTGCTGCACCAGGTCGGCGGGCTGTACGTGGACGCAGACTTCGAGTGCACGCAGTCCTTCGACGAGCTGCATCGAATCCACAGCCTCTTCCTCAGCTCCGAGCCGCGCGCACACAAAGTGCTACTGGAGAACTTTAACGCCGCTTCGCTGTGTAATGCACTGATGGCGTCCGCTCCGGGCCATCCGTTCTGGCTGCAAGTGCTGGACGACATCAAGGACAAATTCGACCGCGAAGGCGCCCGGAGGAGCGATGCCGTGGCGCTCACGGGTCCGCGGATGATGACGCAGACGTACTTCTCCCCGGCCTCCAACTTCACAGCCGAAGACTCGGGGATTGCGGTCCTGCCGCCGGAATTCTTCTACCCAGAGGTGGCCTACTGGAACTTGGAGCCGATGGAGAAAGCGTGTCGGCAACGCAAGGACGCCGAAGCGAAGGAGGTCTGCGAGTGGCTGCAGAAGTTCCCACACGGCGAGTTCACCAGCAACACGCACGCGACCCACCATTGTCAATGCACGTGGTGCAGAGACGCGCAGCTGGACGAGTTCGCCGCGCTCGACACCATCTTCTCGCCTTCAGACACGCACATTACCCGTCCAACCATCACCTCCACAGGCATTGAGTTCACCAGGATCGGTCTGGACTAGCGCCCGCTTTTACAGACTCGACACCAGCAGAACTGGCAGAAGGAAGACTATGTCGCGACATCGGAGAGCAGCGTGGGAGCGGGGATGGCGTCGCCAAGAGAGTCTCTCAACCAAGCAGCCTTTGCTCCGGAAGCCTGGGTGCGGTCACTATGCCTTCGAGATTGCTATTAGTGTGTCTCAGCATATAGTTCAAGGCTTGTGGGCGACCTCCACTCGTCGTAGGTGTCATCAGCAGCGCTCGCTCGGAAGACGGTGCCCACGTGGGAAAAGAGTTCGACCGAGAGCTTCAGCGGGAGCGTGAGGACACTCTCTTCACCGTCTTCTACGCAGAACAAGAGCGACCACAGCCTCATCACGTGCTCCTCCTCCTCCTGAACCAGCACTGGCAAAGCGACTCGTGGCATCGCTCGAGGCTCCTCTGCGTGACGCAACCGCCTCAAGAACTCGTCGTTGCGCTCGAAGAAGAGTTTACTCTTGATGTAGTCGAATACAAAGTCGAGGTGTTCCAGCTGGAGGTTTTCCTTGAACGGCGCAATCTGGGAGATGCAATGCGAAAGCAGCGTCGAGTTCGGCAACGCCCCCGCAGTTCCGATGCGGAACACACCAGTCACATCCACACAGTCGGTTGCCGCCTAACGCCTCGTCAATTTAGCCATCTCGTATGGAACACGAGCTGCGGGGTGGCTCCATAGCGATAGAATCGTCGCTCCAACTCGTGTCGACTAAGTTTGCAGCGCTGGCCCAATAGTTCGTTGGCGGCTGCCAGTTCGTCAAGGGACCAGCATGGGAGATACTATAACGTAACACCACTCGCTTCAACTCGAGCGACTCCGAAGACACGAATGCGATCGAAACGCCTTGCCGTAGGAACCAACGATCGGAGTCGGGGTCGACCAGACGCAGCAGATACCTGGAACTACGAGCAGCCTCGATCGCCCGTCCTTCCAGTTGAAGAAACGACTTGGAGTCGCGGTCGAACTAGAAGTAGATGGACCCACAGTTCAGGACGAGTCGCGCACCCTTGAGCTCCTCGACCGCCAGGACGAAGCAGAGAGGCAGTCGACTCTTGCCAATACCCGAATTGCCCGACACGATGGAGCAACGCTTTTATCAAGAGCAGGCTTCCTCGACCAGACCTCCATAGGCGCCATCGCGCTGTCCAACGCGGATGAGACGGTTGCACGTTGAAGTTGGCTCCGCTTTTGACAGTTAGCGGTCTCTCTCGATTAGAGCCGCGACTATCCTCACGTTTTAGTTGTAAAGATGTGCGGCTCTATTATGCGAGAGGTGGCAGTAAGCAACCGACCGTCCTTCTATTAAAGGCAATCCCCTCCTCATTACCAGCCTGCTTGGGTACCCACGTAAAAGGTGCAATCAAACCCAGACGGAGAAGACAGCAACGGCCCAGAGCAGCCATGACGCCGCCGAATCGCCGCAGCGCCGGAGCGCGCGGCCGCGGCCGTGGAGACCGCGCGGGCGACGCGAAGCCCAAGCCGCGCGAGCGGAACGCGGCCAAGCGCGGCTCTGTTCCCTCCGCCCGCCCCGCGCGCGCCGTGACGACGGTGCAGAAGAAACTGGTGGTGCGCAACCTGCCGCCGTCGGCCACGGAGGCGGACGCGCTGCGGCTGCTGGCGCCGCTGGGCGTGGACGGCGCCAGCGTCTGGCGCTTCGTGGCCGGGCGTGTGCGCGGCAACCAGCGCGCCCCCGTGCCCGCGCGCCTGTATCTGGACCTGAAGAAGGAGCCGGAGCGCGCGCGGAAGCTCATCGCGGCGCTGCACGGCCAGAGCTTCTGGGGGGACGACGCCAAAGGTGGGCGGCTGCAGGACAACGGGTGGGAGACAGAGGGCTGGTGGCTGCTTATCTGATGGACTGGAACTGCGTGTTCGAATGATTACTGCAGAGAGCGAAGACGCGTCGTCGCTGGTCGTGGAGTTCGCGCCGTTCCAGAAGATCCCGCGCGAGAAGCAGCGCAAGGACGCCAAGGTGGGCACCATCGACCGCGACCCGGAGTACCTGGCCTTCCTGGAGGAGCTGCAGAAGCCGCGCGACGTGAGTTTGTCTGTCTTATCGCGGGACGGAGGCGTATATGACAACGAGGGCTGACGGCCGGAGCTGGTTGTGTGCTGGAGCAGAAGCTGCCGAGCGCCGAGGCGGTGGCCGACATGGCGGAGGGCGAGGCGGTCGAGAAGCCTGTGGCGACGCTGGTGAAGTATCTGAACGAGCGGAAGGTCCACAGCCGCGACAGGGGGAAGGTGCGACGGCCAACAGGCGGCAGGCTTTGCGGTGAATGCGATGAGAAGACGCTGACGCTTTTGTCTGCCTCTCTCTCTCTCTCGGTTGATACGCAGGGCAAAGCGGGCGGGAAGGGTGCTGACAAGAACGGCGCCCGTCGCCAGATGCGGAAGAAGGACGTGGGTGGCTGCTCTGTTGCTGTCTTAATCCTAGAGAACTCAGGGTCTGACGTGTCGCTCTCTGGCTTGCTTTGCTGGTCCAGGGCTCGAAGCAGAAGACGACGAAGGACAAGTCCAAGGCCTCGAAGGAGCGGCCGAAGAAGGGCAACGCGGACGCATCCAGCAGCCGAGGCGGAGGAGGTGCAGCTCCACTCAACGCGCTGTGGGTCCGCTCTCCAGCTTGTTCGATGGTCTGATCTCCTCCAATGTGTCGTGTCTTTGACTGTTCGTAGACGCCGCGAAGGCCCGCAAGACGCGTGGTGGCCGACCGTCTTCGAAGAAAGAAGCGGGCAAGCAGGAGGCGGTGCAGCCCGGTATGCTGCGCATCATGACCCCCAAGAGCGGCGAGCCTGGCGCTGCTCCGTCGACGGAGGCTGGGGCGGAGAAGCGCGGCCCCAAAGGAGGGAAGAAGAGCAACGAAGATGGCGCGGCTGGAAATCGCGCTCGAGGACGCGGCCGTGGCGCGAAGAAACCGAAGGAAGGGGGCGAAGCCGCCTCTGCGGACGGGAAGGGAGGTGGCGCTGCTGCAGAAGCCAAGACGCGCCCGCGTCGTGCAGACTCGCGCACCGGCGCGGCCGGCGGCAAGAAGGAGGCGAACAGCCGAGGCGAACGGGTACGTGTCTGAAGCAGTGGATTCTCACGTGCTGGCGGCAAACGGCGGCTGATCTCTGTTGGTTCCTGCTCTCAGAAGAAGAAGGTGTTCGCACCCAAGGACGCGACCGCGCAAGGCACGCTGTTCAAGGGCTGAGTGCGACGCGATCGGGCCGAGTCGTGCACTTGGCGAAGGAACGCGGGACTGGCGAACGTAGGAGCGGAAGGAAATTGGGCCGAGCGGCTTTCCGACAGTTGGGAGGGGGCTGACGAACCGGAAGGGACAGAGAGGCTTCACACTCGGCCGCCAAGCGTGAGCTGCGTCTGGCTGTCAGTTGGAACGGGGCCAGCGGACGAGAGGAGCATGAGGCAGAGCTTTGCTGCAGTCCGGCCATCATTCGGTTCGATTGGACGCCCGGAGCTCGTTGGTACGTTTCTTTTCGCTTGTCGGGTGGGGAACGCAGACCCGGGCGACAAGCGAGCGAGAAAGCACGAAGAGGAAGGAGCAACCGATCGATCTGCCGTGGAGTGGCGGCGCTATTTTAGGCAGCCAGAGAGGAATGCAGCGCTCGACTTCGTCTCTCGTCACCTTTGGCCCTTTCGTTCTTCTTCCTTGTGACACTCGCCAGCGCCAGGGATGCAGGCGCGCGGGGACCCAGCCATCAAGCTGGTGCTGCTGGGCAACGGGTCCGTGGGCAAGTCCAGCCTCATCTCGCGCTTCGTGGACGACGGCTTCGCGCGCGTGTACAAGCAGACCATCGGCCTGGACTTCTTCGAGAAGAAGCTGCAGTTCCCGCGCGACCAGCGCCTGGTGCTGCAGGTGTGGGACATCGGCGGCCAGACCATCAACAGCAAAATGCTGGCCAAGTACCTCTTCGGCGCCCACGTGGCGCTGCTGTGCTACGACGTCACGGACGCGCAGTCCTTCAGCGACGTGGAGGACTGGCTCAGTGTGGCGCGAGCCAACGCCAGCCAGCAGATGGCGCTGTATCTCGTGGGCAACAAGACAGACCTGGTGGCGCATCGCGTGATCTCCAGCGAAAAGCACGAGAGCTTCATCCGTGACCACGCCATGCGCGGCGGCTTCCTCGTGTCGGCGCAGAGTGGGGACAACGTGCTCAAGACCGTGTACCGCATCTCGGCCGCCGCCGCCAACATCCGCGTGTCCGAGTTCGAGCTTTCGTTCTGCGATCAGGTCGTGCGCGCCGTGGTGCCGGCTGCGTCGGACGCAGGAGGCGGTGGAGAGCAGGAGGTGCGCACGGCGATGGCGGACGAGATTGAGGCCGAAGACCGAGCCAACGAGGCGCGGAAGGCCCGGAAGAAGGCGTCGCACCAGTGCCACATCATGTGAGCAACCTTACCTTCCTCAGTCCATCCATCCACCTCTGATGCTGGGACAGTTAATAGATAGATATCATGCAACATTCACAAGAACTCGCACTCCGCTCGTAACATGACGCGACGCTCTTCCTCGGAGCCGTTGAGGAAGGCCAGACGCAGGAGCTCGTCCTCTCGCAGCTTCTGCACGGCCGCCGTGAAGGCGTACAGCCGCGGCACGATCACAGCCGTCCAGAGGTCTCTGTCTTCCGTTTGGGATTGCCCTTCCGATAGCGGAGCAGCTGGAGACAGGAAATCACGGAGCGGCGCAGCGTCCAACGCCACACGCGACACCTGGATGGATGGCTGAGTGTTGGCGCCGTAGAGACACTGGACCAGATGGCCTTGCTCCAATCCCAGCATCTTCATGTAGACGGCCAGCTGCACCTGGTCGTAGAGCGGCGGCGGACTGCGGAAGGAACGCACGCGGTTCTTCACCTCCACCACCACAGGCGTCAGCGTCCACTCGTCGTCCGCTGAGATCGTCAGCAAGTCCGCCACGCCGTCCACCATCCCGCAGATGGAGAAGAAGCCGCCGGATTCCCGCGCTTCGTCGACGTCCACGGCAGCAGTCGGTTCTTGCGTTCGTTTGCCTCGTTTGGCTGGCGCCACCGTCCTTCTGCTCTGTCCATCCAGCAGCCGGTAGTCAACAACAGCGCCATCTGCAGCTGGCGGCGACGACGGGAAGGTGAGGAAGTAGAACTGCTCATTCGTAAGGCGCACTGCGGATCTGCATTCAGCACGGCACACTCAGAATCAGATTAGCAGCAAGTCGAAGCTCGCAGGGCGTCCACAGCACGGCTGCTTTTGCTACCCGGTCTGTCGCTCGTAGGCCTGTAAAGCCAGCCGCTCGTTGCGGATGCCCACGCTCGTGTGGATCTTCTCGGCCAGCAGGCGCCGCGTCTCGATCGCCTCGTCGCGCCCGAGCGTCTTGGCCGCCTGCGCCTCTGCCAGCCGTCGGTCCACGCCTGCCAGCAGCCGCTGGGCGGCACCCACGCGCGCTGGAGTGGCTCGCTCGTTCGCCCAACGCAACGCCGCGCGCAGCTGCGGAGCCGCCGCCGAGCCGCTCTTGCACACGAGCGCCTCCAGCTCGTCGGCCCTGGAGACCAGACGCAGCTGCAGACGAGCCGCGTCGCGGGCCAGCAGCGCGTCCCGGTCCTGGTAGACGCAGGCCAGCATCTCCTCCGCTGGGTCTCCGAACTCGTGCAGCCCCGTCACGAGCGCCACTTTGGACGCCGAGAAGCGCACGACAGGCGCGTCCGCCGCCATCACCTCGCTTCTGGCTGCTTCTGATTGAGATGCAAGGAAATTATCAGAGTCAAGTCGCCCAGGATCAGAATGAACGCAGTCAGAATCAGACAAGCACGGGCATTATCAGAAACAGGAACTTTCATCAACGTTTGGCATTATTTGCGACGGACTCGTCAGCATCAGCTGCTGTCACGAGATGGCTACACTCTGGTCGACAGCAGCAGCTCATTCCTTCGAGACTCGATGCTGTCTCCGCCTTGCCGTTGGGGTGTGGAGACTCCTGTCGCCAGCCCTCTGACCTTCTTCCTAGAAAGCCGATTGCCCGTCGGGAACGCCAGCAAGCGATCAGTCTCTCCCCACTGGTGTCACGTCGCTTTGTCAGAACGAGAGAAGCCGCTGCTTCTAGAACTGATTCGTCGGCGTCGCTCTACTTCTCCTCGATGCCTTGCGTCTGGTCCTCGATTGCTGCCTCGGCTCCCATTTCAGTGGCGGGGGCAGTAGCTACGCTCGCCTCGCCGCTGTTCGCTGGCTCGGGAGCGTCGCCAACTCGCTCCTCCATTTCTTCCACTGCCACGTCCGCTGCCTCTCCCTCCGCCTCCGACAACGCACCCTCGCTCGCATCCTCCTCGCTGTCGGTGACGTCGGGCAACACGTGCTCACTGTCAGTGTCAACCTCGACCTCGTTCAGGCCCTGGGCGACCAGCTCTGCGGGAGTCACCAGCGTCGCGACCTCGCCGTTTGCCAACACTAGCACACGGTCGGCGTCATTCAGCAGTAGCGTCCGCTGAGCCCGGTCACGCTGTGGAGATGCTGTCGACGGCGGCAGCAGGATCAACACTGTCGCATCGCGGAGCTCCTCACGCATCACGCGCTGCAACGTGGCGGTCGTGACGTCATCCAGCGTGAGTTGCGGGTTCGGCTGTGTCTGCAGCTCGTCTTCTGGCGGCAGAATCAGCACGGGCGCCAATGCCACGACCACAATCGAGGGCTCAATGAGCAGCGCACGCGCAAGGCTCAGCAAGAGTCGCTTGCGCGGGTCTCGTTGGAGCCCAGGAGCACCTGGTAAGAGTCCGTCCAACGTTGCCACGCTATTTGCCAGACCAACGGCGCGCAACGCGGCCCACAGCCGCTCATCTTCGATATCCGCGCCGATCGGGTCCAGTTGCGTGCGTACCGTGCCGTCGTACAGCGCTGCGCTGGGTGCGATTGCCGACACACAGGCCACACGCGAGCGCAGAGTGCGCAGTCCTAGCGTGGCCACGTCCACCCCATCCACCACGATCCGTCCCGCCGCCAGCTCGTGCACACGAACCAGTGCGCGGCCCACTGAGGACACCAACGCCGCGGTAGACGACTCGACCACGGCCACTTTCTCGCCTGCCTGAAGTCGGAACGACACTCCTCTGAGCGCCAGGGGAGGCGCACCGCCGTCAGAGCCTTCATACACGTCGTCGGCCTCGTCACTTGCTGCAGCTGGATCGCGAAGACTCACGCCGTCAAAGCGCAAGTCGCCCTTGGCAGGCCACGACAGCGACGGCTTGACGTCGGCCTGTGCGGGAGTGAGCGGCGCCGACGCTCGCCTTGCCATTGCCGTTGCATACGCATGATTTTTCGTCACCACTTCCGTTCCGCTCACAGCAGCCTGAGTTCGAACGGCAGTGGGCAGCACTGGAGTCAGCCAGGCCCACACGCGTACGAGAGACTCCAGCGCTCCGCCGTCCACCACCAGCGCCTCGTATAACGCCAAGGCCAACAGTCCAGCACTGAGTGTGTGGCGGAGTGCCACGAGCGACGAAGCTGCCACGATGCCCACGATCATCGCTCCATAGAGCTGAACGCGGAGCACGAGCCATTGATCAGCGTGCACAGCCAGGTGTGCGTCACGAGCGGCTATGTCCAGCAGCCAGAACTGGTGACCCAGCACGCGATGAACGTGCGCCAGTCCAAAGGCGCGCACTACCCGCGCCCCCGCCAGAATCTCGGCCGAATGCAAGCGCGCAGCCTGTCGAGCTGTGCGCTCTAAATGCCGCAGGTCGCGTGCTGGACGCAGATACGACCTGGCGGCGCGCACGTACAGATACAGGACTGGGGCCAGCAGCAACGCGTAGTAGCGTGTCACCACCACGGCCGTGAGCAGCGCCGTCATCGTCGAGGCTGCGAGCGCCAGTGCGGCGCCACCTGCAAGTGGAAGCCGCGCATCCAAATCTGAGAGCTCCTCCCCTGTGAAGACTCGCTCGAGTTCACGCCTCCTACCGAGCGTCAGCTTCTTGGACCTGGGTCTACCGCTCCCGGCACCAAAGATGTCGAAGAAGACCAGAGGTGCATTCAACAGCGCAGCCGCTAGCGACAGGAAGACGCGACGAGCACCTTCAACGGCTGTCACGGCGATGCCCAACGCGTAGGCCAGCACGAGCAATCCGGCACTGAGCGTCAGCGCCGAATAAATGAGCTGATCGGCTGCCAAACTCGGGCTTTGAGTCCCCGGAGCGCTGGGACGCGTCCAAAATGCCACCCATAGCTCACTCAGCAACTGGAAAGCTTGCCAGAAAAACAGCAGGAAGGAGACCACCACTGCCATGCGCACACCGCCAATAGCACGCACATAGGCGCGTACCGAGTCGCGCAGTCCCTCGCCTTCGCCCCATTGCGCGTCTGAAGCCGTCTCACACGAGAGGAATTCGCGTAGTGGGCGTTCAGTGAGAGAGCCCCAGGTCATATTCATCGCGTTCTCCATCGCCAGGAGTTCCACGCTCGCTCGCTCCTCCTTTGGCCGGTGCGGCGGTTGGGAAACAACAGCGACACCAGCGCCAGGAGAGGAGCCAGGAGACCTGTTGCTGGTGTTCACCGCTGGTTCGTCTTCTTCTTCGCCACTCTCCTCTTCGTCTTGGGTCTGCTCGCTTTGCTCTTTCACTTCGACGACGTCACGCGAGTGCACCAATCGCCCTCCATCCTCGAAGCGGATAGCGTCGTCTACAAACTCGGAGCCCACGAACTCTGCGCGCCTAGTGACCAGTACACGCGTCTTGTTGCGCAGCAGACTCAGCAAACAGCGGGTGAAGACCGCTCGTGCTACGGTGGGGCGCAAATGTGCCAGCGGTTCATCCATCAGGTACACGTCAGCGTCGCTGTAGCAAGCGCGCGCCAAACTCACGAGCGCCTGCTGCCCAGTGGTTGGCGCCCAGTCCTGGACGAGTGTGCGATCGCCTGTTGGTAGCCTTGCCAGCGAGTTCACAAGCGCACAGGCGTCCAGCACGCGCTGGTACTTGCGACGGTCGTAGGGTTGACCGAACAACACATTGTCCCGCACTGAGAGCGTCTGTTGTAGCCACGGCTGCTGCGTGCAGAATGCGACGGAGCCGCCCACGTACACACGACCACTGCCGTTGCCTCCGTCGCTGCCGTCGCGCGCCTGCATCTCGCCTACTAGTGCCGCCAGAAACGAGGACTTCCCGCTAGCGGGTCGTCCGTGCACCACCAACAGCTCGCCGGCGCCCACGGTCAAGTCCAGATGCTGGAAAACCAGCGGCCCGGTGGTTGCCCAGGCCAGCGTGGCGTCTTCTACGGCTACCACCACGTCCTGCGGGTCGTACTTGGCTACCAAGCCAAGACTATCGCGTCGCGCGACCGCATATGGATCCAGCTCGTCCTGGTCCATGAAGCGCGACAAGTTGCGCAGCGATCGATGCGCTCGCTGCACACCCACCAGTGCCTCGGGCAGCGCTCGTAGCGGAGTCTGCATGAGACGCACGAGCGCCAACGTCGCGAAAGCCGCGGCGGGCGTGAGCGGCTGCGTGGGCGAGCGGTAGCCTACAGCCAAGGTTGCAGTGGCAATCAGCGCTGGTGCCGCGAAGCCCAGCGCGATTTCAACGGCGCCCAGAGCCTGGAAGCGCCAGAGCGCGGCCAACTCACGTCCGCGTGTGGCGTTCACGCGTGCCCTTGCCGCTGGCTCCCACGCATGCAGCTTGACAGCGGGCATGGCGCGTACCATATCACGTACGGCATGCTGTCGGTCCTCGCGCGTGCGCTGCAGCCGCGTGAGTGCTCGGGATTGCAAGTGCGCTAGCACATACGCCAACACCAGCATGCAGAACGCCGCAGCTGCGCAGGACCCGCAGGCAGCGGCGCCCACGAAGCGCGCGATAAGTGTGAGCACCAGCGCCAACAGGAGCGGTGTCACCCAGAGCTCGTGCAGACACGCGGCTCCGTGTAACAACTGGTCGACGTCCACAGCGTACAGCGCGTCGGTCTCGCGGCTGGAGACGCCCGGCAGCCGCAGCGCCTTCTGGAACACGAGGCTCTGCAGCGCCGCCGCCAACCGCAGCGTGGCCGTCTGCAGCTCGGCGCGCACGAAAGTCGCTAGTAGAGCGCGCAGCAGCCGCGCAATCAGCAGCACACCCAGCCAGAAGAGCAGTTGGCGGTCAATCTCGGCGTCGGCTGCACCCTCCATCTCTGAATCGGAGTCCGATTGGAGTAACATAACGGCGCAGAAGAGCACATAGGGCCCCAGTAGCTCGCACAGCTGTGCGGCGGCGTGAAGCCCACCTAGCGCCACGAACTTGAGGCCATGCGCGCGCGCGAAGGCCAGCGACAGCGACCCGCTGGCGATCCACGCGCGCTGCAGCGCGTTGGCACCAGGCTCGGCGCGCGCACGAGGCGGCAGTTCCCACACGTCGGACTGCTGCAGTCCGCGCACCTCGACCGACACGCCGGTAACAAGGCGGCGCGGGCGGTTGGCCAGCGCCAGTGCGGGCGCCACCCACTGCAGCAGCAGGCGACTAGTTAGCGACGCGCACTCCACCGGGTGCGCGAACACCTGGGGAGGGGGAGCGCCCGCCAGCAGCGGCAGCCGCTCGGCGCGGGACGCGGAGGAGCGGCGCGGCGGAGACGTCGACGACAGCGGCATGGAGTGCGCGCGGGTGCGGGCGACTTGGCTTCTCTTCTTCCGTTGCGGAAATGAGAAGCCAAAGCTGGAGTGATGGTGGGAAATGCGGATAGTGATGCGGTGCGGACGAACCTGTGATAAGTGATGGTTGCTCGAATGAAGGGCGGCCCCACGAGCGGCGTTGGGTTGCTCATCCTGCGAAAGCTGCTAACCCTGTGGGTTTAAATATGTGACAAGAGGATGATATATTTGTCTGACACAAGGTTCGGCGATCAATGGGTGCGTGAATCAGCCAGAAGAAAAAGGGGAGGGAGTTTGTGTGGGTCTGCTGGCACCTCTGCCACCTCCGCCCTTTCGGCAGCACTGCATGTGCATGTAGACTGCGCGCGGGGATAGTTATGGGGCGAGTGATGGCAGCGACGACTACGCAGGCCTGTGACAACGCTGGAGGCGGCGGTGCCGCCTTCAACATGAAGGCAGCAACATTACATCGCGGCAGGACATCTGGCGAGGAGTTGACAGGTTGAAGCGATCGGATCCGCTATTTTCGGATCAAAGACTGCAACTTTCAGTAATTCGGTTTCGATCTTGTTTTGGGTTCATGCCAATATTTGGTAAATAAAGCATCATCTTCCCCTACTCCCGACACTTCGTTGTGGCCAATCATAGTGGAGAATTAGTGGATCCACTGAAATGTCATCCACAACGGACGGATTCCTCGCTTGGGGTGCGGCGGATCCTGAAGCAAATCACTCGAGCCCTGATGCAAATCACTCGCGGTTCCAGCCACAGAGCTGCGCTGCGCTGAGTTGAGCAGAGCCATGGCTATTTCCCTCAAGTCGGAGGTTTGTTACCAATAACGGAGGGAGCC